>JARHVA010008650.1:390000-446069 GCA_037957365.1 Torreya grandis | reverse complement strand
TCAAGCCTTTAATGGCCTTTAAGCATCCTTACCACAGATAATTTTTATCAAAGCTTTCCCATTATTTGTCTTCATCACCTTAGATCTACTCTACTTACTGTTGTAGCCACCTTGATCAATATCTATAACTAGATCACCATTCTGCTAAGCAATCTCTGCTTATCTACCTCTCCCTTCTGCTATCAATTGGATCTCTATCTGAACTATCTCTCATTCCTTTCCTTAACTCTAATTTGCATAGTATTTGTCTTTTTGTACTAGAAACTTGTAAACACACCTTCAAGACTTCTTCTATCTTTGCATATTTGATTACCACAACCTGAGCTCAACTCTAATACCAAAAATTGATGCCACCGTTAAGCAGCATACCAGGATCTTTAATCAACAATACCCTTCAAGAGCTTTTAGCCAAACACCTATATTACCTTTCAATATCAATATTTATCTCTTCATTTTTTATGGCATGTTCTAACAATGCCATTTCTACCTCTAATTGCTCAAAATTTACATCAATAAATGATTTATTACAATACAAGATTTTATGTTAATTCTTCTCCCTCTTGACAATGTAAAACTATGGAAAATACACTTTCAATAGAAAATTGCAGACTCTATCAGAATCAAAATGTGTATAGAAAATCTATGGACTCTATAGGAAACTATACAGACTTTGCAATAAAATCTTCAGACTCTACAGGAAAATCTACAAACTCTGCGGGATTAAAAACTACAGACTCTACAATTTTTTTTTTCCATAACTTCATTTATACACTAGATAAAATGAAACTCAAAGATTATTTATATACCCATTTGGAATTTTTACAACATATCTAAATTTCACCTATGTTTTTTTTGTACTAAATGGGACCAATAGTGACTATGGTAGATTTAACTAGTCTCATGAATACCCTATTTTGAGTGTATAATGAATATGGAGATGACCTATACTCTAAAATTCATATGGGAGATATGAAACAAAATTTTACAACTATTTAAACCAAAAACCATTCATATATCAATCCTAAAACATCATGCAACCTCTTCATCTGAGTCTGTCTATGCATGCAAGATGTAAATACAACGTTAAGCTAGAAACCCCACTTAAACTTAAGCTAGAACCTTTAAATTTGGATATTTATTCAAAGGTTATTAGAACATCAAAATACCCAAATTTTAGACTTTTTCCAATATACCAATTTATAAATCCACAAAGTTCTAGTTTGGGGCCAGTTTGCACAAAAACAAAGCTACAAAATGCTTTCGATGGATTAAAGAGCTCAAATAAATTTTATTAATCTTATATTTACCTCCCCTAAGGTCTTGAGTAGTTTTAATGAATAAAATATGCATGGAGATACTAATTGTTAAAATTGAGCTTGTTGCCCTACCTAGTTTAAGAACACAGTTCTATAAAAATATGAACAAAAGGCTCCTCTCTCTCTCTCTCTCTCTCTCTCACTCACACACACACACAACAAATAAATGCATTATTAAAATCTTCTTTAATATAAAATTTCTAATTTGAATCCTAGAATCTCTCAACAACTCTAACCACTAAAAATCAGCTATAAATCCCTATCTACATGCCATATCCAACTTCTACATTGATATCCAAATCTTGACAACTCAACATAAGGAAATAAAGCCTATTTATACTCAAAATGATTCTATTTACCTATTCAATTTAACCTTTGAATATTTACCGCACTTATTTATCTTTAACCACATTTCAAGGTGGTCTTACAATATAAAAGAATATAAACATGCTTAATGAAACATTTAAGTCCATCTTGACTCCTTAGTCCTTTCTTTGTATTATAAAATTGTTTATAAATCATTTAAGTACATGATCCTTTTATAATAGAAGTCAATCTTTATAATATAAATCAATTTTCATACTCTTTGTATTATAAAATTGTTTATCCTTTTATAATTTCAATCACATATAGTACATACGAAACCATATTAAGTTTCATGTTGAATTCAAAATTAAATAGAATATATATATATATATATATATATATATATATATATATATATATATATATATATATATATATATATATCCTAAAATTTCGTTTAGTTTTAGCTCTTAACATAAAACACAAACATCAACTCTCACACCCCACTTAAAATAGAGAATCCAGAAAACCCTAAAAAAATGAATTATATTTAGAATCATTCTCCATTATTACGTGTTAGTATAACAAAAATCACAATTATTTAGTTGTATATTAGATCAATCTTTATTAAAAAAAAACACACACACAAAAACAGAAACTTTACATTGAGTCTTGCATACACAAATTAGACTTTTAAAATTTATAAATTCAATCTTATGCACTAAAAATCTAAAATTTATATATAGATTTATGTCACATATTTGAGATTAAAAAATATGCATTCTTCTTTCAAACATACATCTGATAACAACCACCAAAACATTCATCTCTAATAGGCATAGTTAAATATTTATAATTTTTAAAATAAACCAAAAAAAACAATAATAACTACATAGTTTAGAATTAATTTTAATTTCACACACACATATTTTCTCCAACAAGTTCATTTACATAAGTGGTTTAGTAGTTCACACAATTAAATCAATTATTCTATAAATCACCTTGATAGTTCTAGAACCATCCCAAGAGTTTCGTAAACCATTGTGGTGGTTTGATAATTTTCACTTCTAATAAAATGGCAGCTCCACCATCGTTGCATTTATTTTATAACTGACTTCTAGAACATGTGTTTTGATACATTTTACATTTTTGGCTCACATTTTTTTATCATATTCTATTTCACTTGCCTTCCTAATGTTTCATGTCATTATTAATCATGTCTATGACAATTTTAGCTACCTTTAAGTTAACTTCAATAAGTCACAATTTAGTTTCAGTCAACTCCGACATATAACCTATTTTATTTCTATACAAATAACCTATTTTTCCTTCATTTTTAAATCCAAAAATAATACCAAGATTTAAGCATATACATTTTAGAGAGCTATAGTCTAATTTCTATATCTTTTGAAAAACTCAATTTAAGTTCTATAATAATCTTTTGGTATAGAAATTGGAGGAAAAAATCATGAGATTGCAACACGATATTTTATTGTTCATAAAAAAAATATATACTATTTAAAAATATTATTTTTTAATTAATGATTGTTTTCATTATTTTTTGTAGTTATTCTTGTTGATTAATGATAAAGCCTTGCTAGAAAGTAAGAATCCTAAAGTAGTTGATTAAATTCATCATTCTTCTCCATATTAATAAATTCTTATGGTGTGTCAATGAGATGTATAAGGATTTGTGAAGTGGTTTTTTTTTTCCTAACCCCACCTAAATTCAAATTTCATAAGGTGTTTATAGGCTAGATGTAGTTGTTTACTTGATGGTTTTAAATGTGATCAAGTATTAGCTGTTTATAATGATTCAATAGTTCTCTCAGGGAGTGAGCCCTCGATTTGTGCCCCTTAACCAGTTGTAGCTTTGGTAAAAAGCTAGTACTGATCCATTTGTTTGTGATTAATACTAATAATACATGATAAAATGAATGTCATTAAGATATTAATGAAAATATAATATAAATTAATGAAAAATATAAAGATAATTCATCTATTAATACTTGTTCTAATATATATATATATATATATATATATATATATATATATATATATATATATATATATTTTAAATTACTTAACATTTTATAATTATAACAATAAAAAGAATTTTATAGTTTAAAAAATAGCAGCCAGTGGGTATGTGGTTGGGAATGTAATGGTGAATGAGTTTGCAGATGCAACAGTAAAAAAATCTATAAATTTCAATGCTTGTCTTTGTTCTATGAATAAGGGAGTGGCGAGGTTTGAGCATGGGATTCCCTCTGTTGGGGATGCTCATGCTAGGGTCCCTGATACGTAGGGGATTCTCTTTCCCCTCTCATCTATTGCAGGGCTTCAGGCTCCCGGGGCCCTTGAAAGTCCTTTATTGTTGTGACTGGTATAGGTGATCGGTCTCACTCACCCCAGCATGGTTCTCAACCTATCCCTTGTGCCTGAGAGTCTCCTATTATGGTGTGTGTCTTAAAGGTCACAGAAAATGAGGAATACTATCACAATAAAAGATTGATTTGCAAATTCAATTGGTTTTGGCCCTCTCTGCCCAATCTCCACAATTGGGTCATGGATTCATGGACGCTACTTGTTGAAGATAAGATTGAGTTATTTCCCTAAGAGGATTCTTTATTATGACTTTTGCTTCTTCAAAGTAGCGAGACTTAGTGCTCGATGGTAGGGTTTGGTTGTGGGGTGAGCATTCCCTTTCCATTAAGGCCTAAACTCTATCTTTTAATCCCCTCACTGAGCCACTTAACACTAGACCTATTTGGGTCCATCTCCCAAATCCCCTCTCTAGTTTTAAGAGGATTCTTGCTATGAGGGCATCGACAATGCTATCGGCCACTTCCTTAAGGTTAATTCTACTACCTCTTTCATGGGACATTCCATGATAGCTTGCATCCTAGTGGATATTGACATATCCAAACCTCATTATGAAGATGTGGTTTTGTTGGTAGGGTAAAGACCCTAGAAACAACTATTACATTATGAGGGTATCCCATTTAGATACATAAGATGTTTTTCTATAGGTCATTTGGCCTTTGGTTGTCCTCTCTCATGCTGCAAAGGAGCTACAACTTGGTGAAAAGATGCTCTCTTAGAACACTTGACTATTAGTGCATCCCAAGAGGACTATTCATCTCAAGAGGATGAGCTCTCTGAGGAGGCTGAGCTCCCTACTAGGGTTATTCTTGAGGGGGTGGTGATGGTGGCTTCTACAAATCCCTCATATTCTTTGGACTCTTCTAATCACTTATAAAAGTGCAAGCAGTATAGAAGAGGAAGGTTGAGGATGATGCAGTAGCCAAGGTAAAAGAAAAAGTTAAAAATAAAAATTATAAATTATAAATACAAGAAGAAGAAACACAAAATTAGGCTCAAGGTCAAGCAGCCAACGACTATACAAAGGTAGTCGCCAAAGTATAGGCAAAATCAAAGTAAAAAATGTAGCCAAAAACTATAGCATAGTAGTCAGTAGAACCTACCAAGAAGGTGGTGATAATTGAGGTCCAACAACCATCTTATTCATCACAAGTCTTGAATTCCACTCAATGGGATGTGTAAGAGAAGAATTCTCAACTTAGGCCATAATTCCCTAGCTAGTAGTTGTAGGATGTCCTTGTAACCTCAACAAGATGGACAACCTTCTCACTTCAAATGTCATAAATAAAGAAGGAACATGTGATGTTTGTGGCTTCTACTTTGGCCCTTGGAACAATGGTGTAGGAAGCATTGTTCGATGTCTTCTAGTTACCTTTGCCAAAACAAATTAAGGGAGTAGTTATGTTCTATGAGTCCATCACACAAAAGGATTTTGCACTAGAATAATAGGCATCATAGCTAAGGGAGGAAAACAAATACTTACACTTCCATGTCACCAAATCCAATAAATTAATTGATGACACTTGCCTTGCCTTGGTCACTCAAGTCTCGAGTGACCAAGTCATGCCAAAAGAAAAGCAATTCATGATGCTACTATCTAAGCTGATAAAATATTAGTTCATTTCACAAAATCTCCAATGATTTCAAATGTAAGGCTAGATGTTAAACGAGGTAATCCTAAAGCTCAAAAGACTCAAAAGACATAGTGAAGGCCAAGATGACCAACTAGCATAATGACATGATGAGGAATACATTTGCAAGAATCCAAACATAGTATCACAAATAGAATGGAGGAACTCAAACTAGATGTTCAATACAAATTATTGTATATTAGGGTCGCCACCATCATCTCCGAAGATGATGATATTTAGAATATAATACTATATCAAACCCATCTGCACACTATGATTTATTTAGTGCAGATAGATAAAAAGAATCTTAAATTTATGTCATATATGGTTATTCATAAACATATATAATAAAAATATTATTATAATTAGAAATAATTTTAAATTTATGTTGGATGTAATTATTAGTAAACATATATAATAAAAAGATTATTATAATTAACAAGAATCTTAAATTTATGTAAGATATAGTTGTTAATAAACATATATAATAAAAGACTTACAAAACATCAAAAAATAAAATTTTAAATAAAATTTATTATATATAAGTTTTCAAATTTAGATTATACATAACTTCATCCACAAAATTAATATTTTATAAAACACACAAGACTTGTGCCTAGATTTATGGCTTCTCTTTTTTTTTTTAAAGAATATAAAAACTTGCTCCTTATTTTGCTTTAAAACAACCTACTTAATTTTATAAAACATACAAGATTTATGCGTTCTCTTCTTTAAAGAAGATAAAACTTTAAAAATATATGTTGCAAAGTATACTCTTAAAGATATTAGTTTTACATAGCTGAACAAATAGTATTTATTTTTATCATCTTCGGAAGGGATGGCGATTTACAGTTTCAAGGTGCCACTCTCGGGCCACATTTTGAATGAACATACAACTCAACTCTATTTCCAAAGCATTCAATTCCACAACACTGACAATTTAGGGTTTCAAAAAACCCTGGACTGAACAACCATGCATCCCTATGTACAGAACGCGGCAAACATAATTAATTATCATTGAATGCACCCTTTCATGTAATCAATCAAGCTTGATTAAATGTTTATAATTAGATCATATTTTGTTAGAAACTAAAGTTAACAGGAGATAATTTCTCCACTTGATGTTTAAATTCCTCCCTCAACTCTCATGCATGCACAACAGTTAACAAACAGTTAGTTCAAGCAGTTAGAGAGTCAGTTTGCATGCAAAGACTATAATTAGTCTTTAGTTTGCTTTTCTAATTATTGTTTGTTTTCAAATATATTTAAGAGACCCATGGGCATAGTTTTTTAATTTAAAAAAATATTAATAAGATCTGCAAGATTCAAGAAAATTAATAAAATCTTGTTGTTATGATTGCTGTAGCAATCTGAGGGTTTTTATTCTTATTTTTTGTTTGTTGTTATTACCTGATGTTTATTTTGTGCCTGGACTAAAGCATAATCTTATGAGTGTTGGACAGTTAGTACAGAAAGGTTACATAGTATCCTTTATGGATAATGTTTGCACAATACTAGACAAGTTTCCAAGTGACAGGTTGATATGAAAAGTGGAGATGACCAAGAATCGGATGTTCCCTCTTCAAATTCAGTGCATCCAAGGAGAACAGGAAGCCCACTTCAAAACCATGCATCTAGACCAATCATGGATATGGCACTTAAGGTATAGACATCTACATTTTGGAGGTTTGAATTTGTTACAAAAGAAAAAATATGGTGAAGGGATTACCACCAATAGAACAGCTAGGAAGTGCATGTGAAAGTTGCATTCTGGCAAAACAACATAGAGAGAGCTTTCCAGTAGGAGCCTCATATAGAGCAAAGGTAATATTGGAGCTAGTCCATAATGATTTATGTGGACCAATGCAAATTCCATCATTTGGAGGTAGTACTTATTTTCTAACCTTCATTGATGACTTTAGCAGAAAGACGTGGATATATTTTCTCAAAAATAAGTGTGAAGCCTTTTGAAAGTTTAAAGAATTCAAGGCTATGGTTGAAAATCAGAGTGGCCGTTACATCAAGGTACTTAGATCAGATAGAGGAGGTGAATATATGTCTAATGAATTTCAAGATTTTTGCAGATATCATGGCATTAAAAGGCAATTGACTACAAAGTACACACCACAGCATAATGTATAGCAGAAATAAAGAATAGAACAATCATGGAGATGGCTAGAAGCATGTCAAAGGCCAAACATTTGTCAAATGAATATTGGAAAAAAGCAGTAGCATGTGCAGTATATATTCTGAATAGAAGCCCAATAAAGAGTGTCAGAGATCGAATTCCACAAGAAGCTTGGAGTGGTAAGAAGCATAGTGTACATCATTTCAAATTTTTTGGTTGTATTGCATATTCTCTTATACCATCTAAATTGAGAATAAAATCTGATGATAGAGGTGAGAAATGCATTTTTATTGGCTATAGTGAAGAATCAAAGGCTTATAAGTTGTATAACCCCATTTCAAAAAAAGTGATTATTAGCAGAGATGTTGAATTTAAGGAAGAAGAAGCATGGGATGGTATCACCATCACAATTGGAGCACCAATTCCAAAAAAAGAAGAATCTGAAGAACAAAATTTGTAAGGTGATCAATCCTCTCCACAAGCAAGAACAAGCACTCCAATAAGAACACCTAGGAGCTTAGAACAAAGTGAATCATCTGGTCATGCATGTCATCCTACTCCAAATTCACAAGTAAGTGATGAATCAGATCCAACTCTTGCCACTTTAAGATCAAGATTTAAAGGTAAGAAAATGAGAAACTTGAATTAGATTTATAATCAAGAAGAGAAGTTAGATTTGTGTTCAATTTTTTCTCTTTTCTCTCATGATCCTATGTATTATGAAGAAGTAGTTAATGAGAAACATTGGATAAAAGCAATAGATGAAGAGATTAATGCCATTGAAATAAATCAAACATGGGATTTAATTAATCTACTTGAAGGTAAGGATTGAATAGGAGTCAAATGGGTTTATAAGACCAAATTTGATGCATAAGGAAATGTTGAAAAACACAAGGCAAGGTTAGTAGCAAAAGGTTCTGCACAAGAACATGGAATTGATTATAATGAAATATTTGCTCCAGTTGCTAGACTTGATACTATTAGAATGGTTCTAGAAATAGTTGCTCAAAATAATTGGAATGTATATCAAATGGATGTCAAATCAACTTTCTTGAATGGTTTCTTAGATGAAGAAGTGTATGTGAAATAGCCACCAGGTTATGAAGTGCATGGACATGAAGAAAAGGTCTACAGATTGAAGAAGGCCCTTTATGGTCTCAAGCAAGCACCAAGAGCATGGTATAGAAGGATTGATTCATACATGACAAACAATGGATTCAATAGAAGCAATAGTGAGCCTGAATTGTACAAAAAAATCAACAAAGCAGGTTAGATTTTGATTGTGTGTTTATATGTTGATGATTTGATTTTCACTGGAAATTTGTCTGTAAACACATTTAAATCAGCAATGAAGAAAGAATTTGAAATGATAGATTTGGGATTAATGAAGTACTTTTTGGGCATAGAAGTTGTATAATCAGAGAAGAGAATTTTTATTTTTCAAACTAAATATGCAAAGGATGTGTTAAGGAGGTTTAAGATGCTGAATTGTAAACCAACACCTACACCAGTTGCTATAGGGACCAAAATTAGTAAAGAAGACAAAGGATCTAATGTTGATTCTACAACATTGAAAAGACTAGTTGGTAGTTTGATGTATCTTACAGCTACAAGACCAGATATCATGTATGGAGTCAATTTAATCTCTAGATTCATGGAGTCACCAAAAGACTCACATTGGCAAGTTGGAAAAAAGATATTGATATATGTGGCAGGAACAACAGAATATAGAATTTTATATTTCATAACTAATGATTTTAGTTTGATTGGTTATACTGATAGTGATTTTGTAGGTAGCATTGATGATAGGAAGAGTACTTCTGGACATGCCTTTCTTTTAGGAATAGGTGTGGTCACATGGGCATCCAAAAAGCAACCTATAGTGACACTTTCATCAGCTGAAGCAGAGTATGTAGTAGCCACATCAGCAGCATGTCAAGCAACTTGGATGAGGAGAATATTGATAGATTTATTACAAGCATAGAAGCAGTCAACACCAATCTTTTGTGACAACAAATTAGCAATTGCATTATCAAAAAATCATGTTTTTCATAAGAGGAGCAAGCACATTGATACAAGATTTCATTTTATCAGAGAGTTAGTGAACAATGGAGAAATCCATTTGGAGTTCTGCAGATCTAAAGACCAATTGGCAGATATATTCACAAAGGCATTAGCAAAGGAGACCTTTGATTATCTAAGACAAAATTTAGGCATTGTAAATGCTGAAGTAGTTAGTGGTAGAAATTAAGGGAGAGTGTTAGAAACTAAATTTAATAGGAGATAATTTCTCCACTTGATGTTTAATTTTCTCCCTTAGCTCTCATGCATGCACAACAGTTAACAAACAGTTAGTTCCAGCAGTTAGAGAGTCAGTTTGCATGCAAAGACTATAATTAGTCTTCAGTTTGCTTTTCTAATTATTGTTTGCTATTTAAGAGACCCATGGGCATAGCTTTGTAATTGAAAAAAAAATTAAGAAGATCTGCAAGATTCAAAAAAATTAATAAAATCTTGTTTTTATGATTGCCGTAGCAATCTGAGAGTTTCTGTTCTTATTTTTTGTTTGTTGTTATGCTCTGTTTTTCTGACATCTTTGGGATTAATAAAATCTCTTCCTTTACCGGGAGGTCAAAGTTTTCAAAACACACCATCTCATAACATTTTTACCAGCGTTGGTTGGAATTTTGGACTGTTCCAAAAATAATTTAATTTAGGGTTTGCTCGGTGAAGTCCATCTTCTGCTTACCCTAGTTACTAAAATCTATATAAAGAGCATTATGTAGAGTATTGTTATCAAAACATTTTGTTACAAGCTTCTTCTGAGATCTAATTTCTTTCAAGCATAGTGTTCATCAAAGGTTTTAAAAGTAAGCTGGGTGTTTTCTTAAATAGGTAACTTTTGTTTTTATATTGTTAGTGTATTACAGTTTTTGTTATGAAAAACAAAATTATTATTTTTTGGTATACGAATTATTCTAAGAATCCTTCAAATCATAATTGCAGCTTTACCCTGGTTTTGATACCTAATGACTTTTAACATTTTTAATAGAAGCATTTTGATGACGATTTACTTGTTTAATCAGAGGGCAAGTTATAATTTGCAAGATGCAGATATTGGTGAAGACCTTGGAAGAGGAGATCTAAGTGTACGTTATCTATAGTTGTGATACAACTGATATAATTAACCATCTGAAATCTAAAGTATACAAAAGCCAAGGAATTCCCCACCATGAGCATAAATTGATATTAATTGAAAAGGAGCAATTTGAAGATGGATGCACTAATCTAGCTTATTACTATACCGAGAGTGAATCCACTATCTACTTTCTACTGTGCATGGACATGCAAATCTTTGTGAAATTTGTTCCAGACCAAGGGTTCACATTGAATCTGGATAGCATTTAGCAGCAGGACCAAATTGAATATTACAAGGGCATTTTTTGAAAGTTTGATGCTGGAAAGACAATAGCACTCGAATTGGGAAGTTGTGATACAATCAACGATGTTAAGGATCAAATTTAAGATATGGAGCGTATCCCTTCTGTTCTTCAAAAACTGATATTCTGTGGGAAGCAATTGAACAATGGATATCGTAAGTTAGCTGATTACAACATTAATGGTGGGTGTGTTCTTGTTGTCAAGGAGGAGAGTGGCCGGCTTTTTGTTTCTTCAATTTGAGAACTCGGACACTCTTCGCAGTCTTAAGGTTATCCACCCTTCATTTGGTAGTGTGTTTATCCGGAACGATGAAGCGGAAAGCAAATAGCTTGATCTCTATTGAGGGCTCTTCTAGTGTTTAGTATACAGAAAAGTATTTCTAGGTTTCCAGTCCGATGGAGAATATAAACTTTACTCTTTTTGATGTTAAAATTAGTTAATATGCCTTCCTTTTATTATTTCAGCTTAGTTTTAATGATATTATTCTATCAAATTTATACAGGAATTGAGTTAAGTTTCGTTTATTTTTATATGGTTGATAGTTCGGTGGATGGTTTGAGAATCATTCTTCTCCTTTTTTTTAATATGACTTCTATTTCAATGGATGGTATTACATTATACTTTATTATCATTCATATTAATTAGACCGTAATTATTTTTATTAATTAATATTATTTTTTAATATTATTTAATAAAATAAAAATACGTATATAAAATTTTGAAATAGACTAACATAACTAATATGATATAGTGATTATGTAAAGATAGTAGAGATTAATGTTCTTTTAACATTGTTCCATTAAATAATATTAAATTTAATTTTGAAATGTTTTATTTATATGTATATAATAATTTATGAATTCAATTTAATATGATTAAATATGAGTTATTCATATTTTAATTATTAATTATTTAAAAATAATTAACATTAATTTAAATATTTATTCTTTAATTACTAAAGGTGTAATTTTACAATAGTAGTTGTACATATTTTAATGTCATAATTATATACATAAAAATTTAAATGGTAAAAAATAAAATAAAATTGAAAGTTACATAATTAAATTATATATATATATATATATATATATATATATATATATATATATATACTCTTATTAATTGTTATAGAAATTTAAGAAAAAACTAAAATATATATTATAAACTTTCTTTATAATCCCCAATAAAAAGATTGGCCCATATTAAATGTATTTTTTTCTTGAACTATATTTATGAATTATAATAATTATTAATTATATATATTTTTAAATAAACTTGTAAATATTTAAATGATGAAATATGTTTTCTTTTAATTTTACAAAATAGAATGGAAATTATCTAATTTGATTAATTTATTATAAAATATTTATAAGGGTGGGTACAAAGATGAACAACCTACAACCTTTGGACAAAGTAGTAGTATTGGCACTAATAGAAACAAGGGCACGGAGCGCCAAGTCTCTGCAGGTGGAGAGAGAAATAGTTTTGCAGAAGCATTTCAGTCGCATTAGGTAGAAATCACAACTTATTGAAGAATTTGATCAAAGGATAGCTATGAATGTGGTTCAACTTAGAGGTATTTGCCCGAATTCGATCATCTAAAAAAAATCATGAACAACTGCTAAACACCAATGCAATACCTACTCAAGCCTACCAACTATCCATTAGCTAGGGCTCATGTAACAATAAGAGTAATATATTGATACCATTTAAATTAAAATATGTCTAACAACGGAGAAGGTAATTGAAATAATACCATATGTAATGTGAAATATGAATTGGGAATGGTCACTAAAGTAAGCACACATGCTTAGAGATAGCATATACATATTACTTAGACCATTTAGACCTCAGTCTGTTAGAAAGCATTAACCAAGTATAGGCCACTATGTGATCGTTGTGAACATCTAAATCAGAAAGACAATCTGAATGTGCCACTACAATTATCAGAGGTTAGTACACAACCAAGGTCTCTAGAAGCTTTCACCAAACCAGGCCTTAGTTTTAAGAGGATCAAAATCCAAGGTAATTATTACTATCGACATTAGTTGAGCTTGATCTAAAAGATCAAAATTGACCAACTCCTCTTTTGTTTCTAGAGGCCTTGCTACCCGAGGTTTAAACTAGTCTAGATTTACACTCATACTTGCTACTTTATACTAGTCCAAGGTACTTTAAACTAGTCTATATTTATAACTATACTTGCTAATTTATACTTTATACCCATATAATTCTTGGTAGGGTTCTACTATGACAACATGAACCATCAAGCTTACAAGGCTAAGCTTGATGGCTTCAAGCACCATAGAACTAAATCATGGGGGAATCAAAATTCTCACTTCACATTATTGACAATCAAGTTTCCCTGCCAACAATATCTCATGAACCCACCTATCCTACCTCTGATTGGGTGTAACATGGGTATTTCTACCTTAAGAAATAAACCTAGAATATCTTAGCATCAAACAATCAACGTGTCAATTTGATAAGAAAACTACTCATTAATAAATTTGCAATGTGAGAAATGAGATAAAATTTGGAAATTTTCTAATTATTTAAATAGAATCTAAAAAAACTTCTTAAATTTAGAAGATGAAATTTATCTATTTTGGTCATATTTGTTTTGTACTAAACTAGCAACCAGGCATATGAATTTTTGCTAGAAAAACATATCAAGCTTATGTAAACATTTGAAATTAAATAAAAAAAAATCTGCAAATGATTCATTAAAACTATTTGGGAAGACAATCCTTGAAAATGTGTTGTAATGAAAGGATGACATGAGATTATAAATTTAAATTTAACACTTCTTGGTCAGGGTTTGATGATGAAACATTAAGAAATCTCAATCGACATCCCCTGCTTGAAAAAATACTCCTCTTAGGCTCCTTTGCCTTGTAATTATTTGGGCTCTCTAGGCCATAAGCTTTACCTTTAACCATCTATCAGGAGTGACTGGCTTATCATTCATTTTTATTTATTATTTTTCAGCCTGTACGTTTTCCCTATCCAGAGAGGGCTCCTACAATAAAATGTCAAATTGTGAATACAGATGTAATTATTGATCAGGGCATATTTGAAAAATATATGCAAAGATTTTTATTCTATTGAGGGATTCTTATTATTCACAAGGAAAACAACTGATCATGGTCAACATTTTATGGTAGTTTTTTGGATTTAGCTTCCACCATTCATTTGGTAGTGGATGAGGTTTGAATCTAGAGGTGCACTCTAGAAATAAAATGCAGTCTTTATGTATAGCTCGATTAACATGGAATGCAATTTAACAATGTAAATTGGGATTTGAAAATCACTAATCTAAAATTTCATTTATAGTACAATCATTCATACATGTACCTTCTTATAGAAATTGATGGTCTTGGCACATGTAATGGGCACCCCGGTTGCGCCCAAAACTAACCCAGCAGGAACTCCTTATGACTCCTGAAGGTTTGCTGGTATTGCTCTTTTTTGTGTTTTACAAAAACTAATGCATGTAACATAAATATAGAATTGCAAGCATAGACATACATAGCTGAAATAACTGACACACTATATTTATATTAATTGCAAAATGGGTAAATGAGTACAATGCCGTCACATAGTAACTCACTAAATAATTTGATGATCATATGAACATCATTTTAAGCGAACATACCAGCGAGTGCCAAAGGTGCGTTCATTTTGTTCTCCATCCAGCAGAACTACAGACTCTACAGGTTAAAATCTATGGACTCTGTAGGCTGAAATCTATGGACTCTACAGGCTAAAATCTATGGACTCTGTAGGCTGAAATCTACAGACTATGCAGGCTGAAATCTATGAACTCTGCAGGCTGAAATCTATGGACTCTGCAGGCTGAAATCTATGGACTCTGCAGGCCGAAATCTATAGAATCTGCAAGCTGAAATCTATGAACTCTACAAGCTGAAATCTACGGACTCTACAAGCTGTAATCTACGGACTCTATAGGCTGAAATCTATGGACTCTTTAGGATGAAATCTATGGACTCTGTATGCTGAAATATATAGACTCTACAGGCTAAAATCTACGGACTCTGCAGGCTAAAATTGCTGGATCTAAGGACTCTGCAGGCTGAAATCTACAGACTCTATAGGCTGAAATCTAATTTCTACAGACTCATGTAGGCTGAAATCTAATTTCTACGGACTCATGTAGGCTTGTATCTATGAACTCACCTAGCTGCTATAAGATGCTACAGTGACGGAGCTACTACAGTGACGAGATACTATAGTGGTACGACTGCTACAGTGGCATGACTGTTATAGTGGTATGGCTACTACAGTGGTATGGCTGCTATAGTGGCACAGCTACTACAATGGCACAACTGCTACAGTGGCGTGGCTGCTATAGTGGCTGAGAGCACAAACTCCAAAGACCAATCCCAAAGATTGATGTCTAGAGTGCTACAAATGAGAATGACGTTCTCAAATGCCCAAATAAGCTGCAAGTGCAACAATTCTTTTCTTCTTATCCAATCTCCCCAAGAAGCCACAAACACTTCCCTTTATCCTTTCTCCAAGGGGCGACTCAACTCACTTGAGCAATGTGGGATAAAGGATGTGCAATAGTTCATTCATTAGAATATTGCTTATGTCTCCCTTGGGTACCATCCCCATAAAGTGAATACTTAAAGTAACACTTAATATCTTGCCATTGGGTTAAATGTTAATTTTTACAACACTTTAGGCCTCAAAATATACTAGCAACTAGACTCTGAATGGTGCAAGTGATAGCTCTCTAGAAAGATCTTGGCAAGGAGTATCAAATCCAATCATCAAAACTGGCATCCATTGTGTATTGTTAACTTATTACGAATAGTAAGTATGCCTAAAACTGAGTAAGTCAATCGCTAAAGTGGGGACATTATAGCACAAATTGTATAAGATAACTGTGTGGGTCTAATAAGGATTTGTGATGTAGTGGGTATCCGGTATTCACAAAATTAATCTCTTGCCTAATATAAAAATTTATGCAACCTAATTTCTTACAAGGTGAGTTGCTCCCTACACGCTTCCTCCCTCACACTGCAAAGCTTCCAAAAATTATCATATGTTATATAAATTCTATATATTCCATGTCCAGACATGGAGACAAATGTATGTTTGTAGTCTATTGAAAGCACAAAGGGGCTTTCTAAGTAAATTGAAATCCTCGATTGAAATGGAATATGGTTCCACTTGAGTTGAAACAATTGCAAAAAAAAGAATGGTGGAAGTGTTGCTCTTGAGTTGAGTTAAAGAAAAGAATATAACTTGATATGGCAACCATGTTAATGTCGTTGGATGAAAACATTACTTCAAGAGGTGGCATGTTGAATGGTTGCTAGCATGTGTACTGGCTTGCTCTGTAATGAAAACCCACTGCAACCAATAACCTTGTAATATTCACTACCATTATGTGCCAACAATGATAGGTTATTGAAAAAATAAGTAGAATCACCACTGACTCCCTACAAAAATTCTTGGACTATGAATTAATCATGACTGTCACTATCCCTCGGTTGAAGTGTGAATGTTGTAATAACATACATATTTTTGGACAAATCAGAGCATGGGAATTTTTTATTTTATGTCATCTATTAAAATCCTTGTTGTTTACTTTTACAAAAGTTTTACATCTTTCTTCAGCATAGAAATCACCAACATGTGATTGGGGGGATGAAATTTAAAAAATCACTGTTCAAATCTTTTTGAATCTTATAGTCCCTCCCTTTGGGACTAATAAGGGTGCTAACTTAAGGTAAATATTTCATGAAGATGTTAGAGGAGTACAAATTTGGTGAGTGTTAATTTGGTGATAATTTTCTCTAGGACTTCATTGAACCTTATATTTAGGAGTAATGTGAAGGTTGGAGAGTTTTTTTTTATATTTTATAGATGTTGATGTAATTCAATTTAAAATTTAAAAAAATATGTAAAGATTTAAAAAATATGTATGATTAGATCAACCCTATATTGATAAAAAAAAAATAGGTATATTTAGAATTAAAAAATATATTTATTTTTAAATTAGTTTTTTTCTTACTTAATTTTAATCTTACAAAAATTATTAGTATTTATTATAATTAATGATTAATAATAATTAATAAAGAGTAGATTTTTAATTATGGTCTGTAAGGTGGTTTATAATATATAAGATCATTTCATGCTTTCAATATATAGAAAGTATTTTAATGTATTTGAAATACAAAACATGTGTATCTTATTTCTATAGGATTTAAATGTTTGACTTCTTTTTTAAAAATATATGTTCTTCATCATTACGAAGAGATGTGTCGTGAATCTCTTCAACACATGCAATTCATTTTTCTATCAAATACTATTGATTTTTTTCAAAAAAATCAATTGTATATTTTAAAATAATTATTTAATATTTAATTAAATATTTTATAAATTCAATAACTCATTAATAAACATAATAGATATGGTTGAGTTCAAATTATGTTTATTTTGAATGTTACTCAAACTTTAGGTAGAATAAATTGAAAGAACAATTTAAAAATCTCACACAATGTTTAACCTTGAATTAATTCATGTTAAATTATAATATAATATCTAAATTATAATTAATTAAATTAAATAATATGTATAAATATAATGAATATTTTTAAATATTAAATTGTCATGTAATATATAAATTATAATTAATTAAGATAAATAATATGTAAAAAATATAATGAATATTTCTAAATATAATTATATAAATATTTTTAAATCACCTTATAAATTATTATAAATAAGAATAGATTATTAATAAAGTCCAATTTATTAATTTTAAATTTATAAGTAAAAAAATGTAAAATTTTAACTTATGTTCAATTTTAATTTATAATTTGATAATAATTATTTGAAGATGTAATGGAAATATATGCTTAAAAGTGTTAAAAAAAATAATTTAAAGAATTTATAAAACATAAGTAGTTTTTTTTAAAACTGTACACGTCTTTATAAGTGTTAAAAAGATAACCTATAGAATTTATAAAAAATATATATATATATTTTTTTACTATAGAATCCGAACTATTTAATCATATCAAACAAAAGTGTAGATATACCCAAAAATATTTGTTTTTACCTTAAAATAATTGACTCAATTTTACTATCTATAAAATTCTTCTTGAGCTTTATATTTGTCCAAATTATTTTGTAATAACAATATTAACGAGGGATGTGCCATTTTGGTTCAGAATTAATTTTATATGATCGCACTAGAGTGAAAATATTAAATTATAATCACAATTATCTTAATATAGTTTGATCAATTAATTATTATTTACTAATATAAAAAAATTAATTAAAATTTTAGAATTTGTACATTGAATGGTGTTTTTAATTCCTATATTTATCATAATCCTAATTAAATTACACTATTGTTACTATTAAAATGTCAAAATAAGTAATAAATAAAAGTACGTAAAAATTATATTTAATACAAGTAAAATTATTTATATGTGTGTGTGTGTGTGTGTTAATCATGAATTAATATTAGTATTATAAAAAATCGAGAGTAGGTTTTATTGGTTTTATAATTTTAATTTTTAAAATAGAATACATTTGTTTAAGTTAACCTTTAATATTATTTTAATAATAAAAATTGAATTATTTTTATTAAAAATATTCAAATCAAAATTTAATAATAATATTTATTGAAATGGCCTTTTCTGCTCATCTTCTCACTCAGGGGCTTTGTTTGCAGGGGTTGATCGCTGCTAGTGCATTGCTTGGGTCTGCTACTACAGTTGTTGTAGGGTCTTTTACGGTGTTCTCTGGTGCTGTTGTTGGTGTGTCTCTTGAGCCAAGGTATTTTGCTATTTCTAGAGTGTTGTTTGGTTCTATTATTGATGCATCATTTGAGCTAGGGTTTGATGCTATTGTTTATGCACCGCTTGAGCCAGGGTCTTCTGTTGTTTTTAGTGCTATTGTTGGTGCACTGCTCAAGCCAGGGGTTGCTGCTAATGCGATGCCTAGGTGTGAGGCAACTATTACTGGGATAATTTTGGGCTCTTCCCCTGCTATTTTAGCCTCTTTTGCTAACGTGGTGCGTGTTGGACCCTCATCCCCTCACAAGAAGATTGGGGGTAAGGTGAAACTTTTAGCATTACCCCCTCCTGTCGTGATTTTAGGAGATAAAATTTTTTTAAATGAGGAATATTTTTCTCAGAAGGGTTTGATTTGTAGATTTGATAGATTCTGGCCATGGCTCTAGGATCTAAACACTTGAATATTTGAGAAATGGCATCCCCTTAAAAAAGGGAAAATAAAAATTTATCCATGTGTCAAAGGATGCTTTGTTGTTGTTTTTGATTCTTTATTAATGAACTCAAAAACTAACAAGAACAAAAAAATTACCAATAGGCCAAGATCTTGAAACAATACTCAGAATTGACTCGTAATGATTGTTTAAAATAATTACAAATTCAAACCATGCTAAAATAATCTTCAACTTAAAAATTAGAGTTCACATGCAAAATTAAAAAAAAACTAAAATCTAAAAAAAATGCCTATTTTTGAAAACTCTTGAAATATCCCAAAATATCCTAAACACTACAATTAGACTATGAGATTAAATTCAACTGAAGTCGATGTCTAGTTCTAAAAATATACAATTTTTAAAATAGAAAAAACTTGAAAAAATAATTAAATCACAATTTTGGACCCTCAGATGATCACGTACAACCTCCAAAAATATCAAAAACATTGTTAGGTCAATAAAATGACCTAGGACAACAAAAATATTTTTGATACGATCGTTTTGGCATGTGGAAGAGCTCAAATAAAGTTACAAGTCAAAAGTTATGGCCTCTGGAAGGTTGGTCTATTTTTTTTGCATCATTCTCCTCTAGTTGAAAACAACTTAGCTCCTATGGGTTGCCTTGATTGCACTGCATCCATTTTTCCCTATCAATATTATTCACAATCCTTCCCATTACATCAAATACCTGTTATAATTCCCTTTCCTTGTGCTCACTATCTTCATATCCAAAACCTGCACTATTATTTCTTTCTTTTTCTTTCGAACTTATTTCTCCCAATTTACTTCTTCATCTTCACCATCTTCTCTATATATTTCATATAAATATAAACTATTAAATATTGGAGATATATCAAAATTTTGTGGTAAACTTACCTCATAGACATTATCATTGATTTTCTTCATAATTTTGCATGGTCCAATTTTCTTGTACTTCAATTTATTGTATGTGCATTTTGGAAATCTCTCTTTCCTCAAGTAAACCATTACCAAATCTCCTTCAAATACCTTAGATATTCTTATGACATCCATTGTTGGTTATATTTCTCATTACTTTCCTGCAACTTTCTTCTTACCCCTTTTTGCAATTGTTGCATATGCTTTGTAAATGCTTCTGCATCATCACTAATTTGATCTGCAATTAGAAATTATACCAAATCTAAAATAACCATAGTATTTTTTCCTTAAATAATTTGAAAATATGACTTTCCTATTAATCTATTCACTGAACTATTATATGCGAACTCAACTTGTGGTAAAGCTAAATTCAATTGCTTTGGCTTCTCTCCCACAATGTATCTCAATAAATTTCCCAAGATCATATTCACAACTTCTATCTATCTATCCATTTGTGGGTGATATGCACTACTAAATTGTAGCTTAGTACTCATATTCTTTCACAAAGTCCTCCAAAAATGACTTAGAAATTTCATGTTCATATCTGAAGTAATAGTTTTCAGAACACCATGCAATCTCACAATATCCATAAAACATAATTTTGTAACTCTAGTAGCATCATTGGTTTTTTTACATGCAATAAAATGAACCATTTTAGAAAATTTGTCTATAACAACAAAAATTGAATCATTACCTCTCCGTGTGTTTGGAAATCTCAACACAAAATTCATACTCAAATATGTCCATGGTCCTGTTGGAACTAGTAATGCCATGTAAAGTCTAGTATTTTGTGCATGTCTTTTAGCCACCTGACATATTATACACCTTAAAACATACATTGTCAGATCTCTCTTCATCTTTGACCAAAAATACTTTTCCTCCACCAAAGCTATTGTTTTCATCTTACCAAAATGTCTAGCCAAACTACTCCTATATAATTCTCTTATTATATTGTCTCATAGAGACCCAATTGGAATGCATAATTATTTCTCCTTGAAGAGATAACCTTCTTATATAAGATACACATCATGAATAGTATATATCCCACCTGTTAATGGATTTTTGCACTGCTCAACTATCTTGCCAAAATATGGATCAGTATCATATAATTTTTTAATAGCTTCAAATCCAACTTCTTCACTCATCATAGTAGTTATTAACGCTACCCTCCTGCTCAATACATCAACTACCTGATTTTATTTTCCTGATTTATGCTTCAACACAAAAGTATACCCCTTCAAGAAAGAAACCTACTTTGCATGCCTATTATTCAACTTCTTTTGTGTATTCACATACTTCAAAGCCTCATGATCTGTAAATAGTATAAACTCTTTAGGCACTAGATAATGCCTCCAATGTCTTAATTCTTGTACAATTGCATAAATTTCAACATCATAAGTAGAATATTTTATTCTCACATCATTCAATTTTTCACTAAAATATGCTACTAACTTTCCTTCTTGACTTATCGCAACACCAATTCCCATAAATAAAGCATCACAATCAACCTCAAACACTTTGTTAAAATCTGGTAATGCTAGAATTGGCCTTTCTATAATATTCTTCAAAATTTCAAAGCTTTATATTGATCCAAAAATCAGAAGTTCTAGTTGATAAATATCTTAATAGCATATAAATAACATAGTAATAATGAATTCTCTGAGAATAGATGTAGTATTACTCAAGATCGCAATACAAATATATGATTATCTCTAGGAAGAGATGTTTGTCTTCACATTTTGGGTTACCTCTTCATTTATACACATTTTGAAAGAATGGGGAGGATCTGGAAGGTCACCAATCTTGAGAGAGATTAAGTGGTTTGACTTCCAAGATTTAAAATAATACAGAATTTGAGGAATTACTATTTTTAGAAACTTACTATTTTTAGACTGCACTACTAAAATTGAAATTTGCGGCACTTATATTGGATTTTCATGGTTCAAAATTCATCTATCAAATCTCAATGCCATTTCAAAATGTTCTCCTCATTTTTAGCTTTCCAACGGTTCAAACGGCGAGTCAATTGGAGCTACGATGCAAAAGTTATGGCTCTCGAAAGTTTTGTCATCAATTGGGGTGGAACTGTCACCCGAATCATCACCTAAATTGGTGCCTGGATCATTTCTCCCTCCTTTAAAAGAAATGGTACCCATTGCATCAATGTTTCCCATTAGGTGTGGTAGTTGTTTCTTGATTTGATTCTCTGTTAGCCACTCACCTTGATGGCTAAGCTGGCCCCTTTTGACCACTCGATAAAGCAAAATAGAACGTCCTCTTGTTGTCTTCATCCAGGTATCCACAATCTGATCCTCTTCCAATGGATAAAAACTCTATGGATCAAGCTCATCAATGTCTATTTGTTTTGCTACAACTAAAGTGTCCAATAGAGGTGGGTGATATGGTTTGAGGATCTCCACATTGAATATTGGATGTAGACCAAGGTAGGCTGGTAGGTTCAACTCAAAAGCATTTTCTCCAACTCTTCTGGTGATAGTGTAGGGACCATACCCCAGAGGCTGAATCTTTTTGTGTGGGCCTGCAAGTCATTCCTTCTAAAGCCGCAACAAAACCTTGTCACCCACAGCAAAATGGTGTGCAATCCTATGTTTGTCATGGCGTTGCTTATACTTCTGATTCATCTTTTCCAGGATGTCATGAACTTGTTGTTGGATGTGTTGCATTTGTTCAATAAACTTTGTTGCTTTTTCTGCCTCAGATCTTTCATGAGGTGTGTATTCCATGGTGGAAAATGGAATAGCTATATTAATTGGTGCCATGGGTTAGAACCCAAAACATACATGGAATGGACTGTGCTTGGTCGAGCTATGTAGCACCCTATTGTATCCATGTTGTATGAAAATAAGTCCCTCATCCCATGTGCGTGGATGTTTGGAGTGATACATCCGAATCATGTGAACAATCAAGCGGTTTACCACCTCTTTTTGACCATTAGTTTGTGGATGGAAGGCTGTGGACTTCATCAACTTAGTATCCATCATCTTCCATAGAGTGGAACAGAAGATGCTCAGGAACTTGCTATCTCGATCTGAGATCATGGACTTGGGGAGACCAAAATGGAGCCATACATGACTAAAATATAGTTGAGCAGTTTCCTCAGTAGATATATTTTTCTTACAAGCAATCATGATAGCCATTTTTGAAAAATGATCAACTACCACAAAAATATAGTCCTTACCATGTTTTGAAGTGGGAAAACCTAAGAGAAAATCCATTGAGATAGATTCCCAAGGCCTGGTTGGTTCTGGCAATGGTGTGTACAATCCTTGCTTCTTATTTGTTGGCCTGGATATCACACATGGGGTGCAATATTTGAGATATTTGTCCACATCCTTTTGCATATGGGGCCAGTAGAAGTGTTTTTGAAGAACTTCCAATGTCTTTTCAATACCAAAGTGTCTAGATGTCCTACTGAAGTGTGCTTCCCATATCATCTTTTTTTGCTCTGCAACTGGAACATAGATGTGCCCCATATGATAAAGGACATTATCTTTCAAATAGAAATTAGAAACATGTTTACCTTTTTGAAGTGCTTGATATGTATCAACAAAGGTAGGATATGCTTCATACAGAGCACACCAAGTGGCAGTCTCATGTCCGCACAGGTCAAGAACTGTTGTGAGTGCAGTAATTGGTGGGTGGCTTAGACAATCTACACCTATATTTGAGCTCCCCTTTTTGTGTTTGATTATCAGGTGGAATTGCTAAAGATATGTGGCCCAATTTTTGTGCCTCTCATTTTGTAGTTTGCTTTGCATCTAGATGAATTCCAATGGTCTGTGGTCAGTGTGGATGACCATTTCTTTCCCCAAGATGTAGTGTTTCCATTGTTTGCAGGTTTTCACAATGGCATAGAGATCCTTATCATATGTTGGATATTTCCTGACTGTATCAGTGAAAGTTTCACTATGATATGCAACAGGATGGCCATGTTGCATGATGATAGCTCCCATGGCATATTTAGATGCATCTATCATCAACTCAAAAGGTTGATGCAAATCTGGCAAGGCAAGAACAGGGGCTAAGCAGAGTTTATTCTTCAAATTCTCAAATGCCCTTTGTTGTATTTCACCCCACTGAAATGTAGCTTTAGCTCCTCTTTTAGTCACTTGGGTTAGTGACCAATCAACATGTGAAAATCCAAGAACAAACCTGTGGTAGAAATTTGCAAGACCCAAAAAGATGCGAAGCTCTGTGAGGGTCCTTGGTGTGGGCCATTCTCGAATAACTCAAATCTTTTTTAGATCAACATGGACCCCTTCCTCATTCACAACATACTCGAGGTACTAAATTATTATCATCCCAAATGTGCATTTGTCAAGATTTGCATACAACTTGTGCTCCCGAAGAGTTTGAAGCACATTACGAACATGTTGCAAATGTTCTTCCCATGTTATGCTATAGATGAGTATGTCATCCAAGTAGACAACCATGAATGAGTTGGTGAAGGGTTTTAGGATGTCATCTATCATCCTCATGAAGGTTGAAGGTGAGTTAGTTAAGCCAAAAGGCAAACCAACCATTCAAAGATCCCCTCTTTAGATTTGAATGTAGTCTTCCAGACATTAGTGGGATTGATGGGAATTTGGTGATAACTAGATTTGAGATAAATTTTGGTGAAGAACTTCACACCACAAAGCTGGTCCAACAGGTCATCAATCCTGGGGAGAGGATAGAGATTCTTCACAGATATTTTATTCAGGGCTCGTTAGTCAATGCAAAGCCTCCATGTTCCATCTTTCTTCGGTGCTAAGACAATTGGGCTACCACAAGGTGAATATCTTGGTCTGATATGACCCTTTTGGATCAATTCTTGAATCTGTATTTTTATCTCATTATTCTCCAAAACTGATCTACGATACGCAGGACTGTTAGGCAAAGGTGATCCTGGGATCAAATCGATAGAATGTTTTACCTGGCAATGTAGTGGAACTCATGTGGGTGACTTGAATAAGTCATCATATTCTCCTGTGATTCATCATATCTACTTATGTTATTGTGTTTATTGTGTAGTCAGGACTACAACATTGGCCTTCTTGGATTTATGTGGTTTGACCACCATGAGAACAAATTGCTTTATTTTCTCCACCAATCTCTTACATTGCTTAACACTGATTCGGGAGATAGATGTGGGAGGTGGTACCTATGGTACCCTTTAGCGTCGTGTTCCAAGAGTGAGGGTGATCCTTTGGGTTCGTGATTCGTAGATGCCATGTCACTCATACATGAATGGCTGACCAAGGATTACATCACAAACATCTAGATTGACCACATCACACAAGACTTCATCTTGGAATGGTTTTATAGCATATGAAAGAAGACACTGATGGGTGACATGGAGGTCTCTCCCTAGGCTCAACCATCCAATATTGTAGGGCTTTGGATGAGGATTCATGGATAGATTTAGACTTTTAACAACTTTAGTAGAGATTAAATTATTTTGACTCCCACTATCAAGAATGAAATGTAGAGGCTTACCTTTTACCCATAATTTGGAGTGAAACAATCTTTCCTTGTCATCTGGTCTTTCCTCACGGGTCTGTGATGAAGTGACAATGGTGTCAAGCTCAGCATCTACAATTTCTTCTTCATCCTCTTCGATTGTGGGTTGTGTATGAGGCAGAGTAGTAGATGTCGAGTATTGTGACTTGGAAAGTAGTAACTTGATAGCTCGACATTCTTCTTTGGAGTGAGTTCCAGTTTTGTGGTAATCACACCATTTTCTAGCCTTCCCCTTCTAGGATTTCTTATCGTGAAACTCCTTTTGCTTCCAAATTTGGCCTCATGTTTGACCTTCTTTGTCACTTTTCCATTTTGAGGGTTGACTCTTTGCATTCTTTCTGCCATGCTTCTGTTCAATCTTCACTGCGAATTTGTATGCCTCACCGAGGGTTTCCAAATTGAAGAGTTCCATTTCCCCCCGTATGTACCATTGTAGTCCACCATAATATTTTAGATTCTTATGTTTCTCACTTTTTTGAATGCCCAATCTTGTAGACAAAGAATGAAAAGTGTCTGTATAATCTTGAATAGATTGGTCCTTACCTTGGTGAAGTTGTTGCCACTATATGTATAGATCATCATATGCTCCGATGGGATAGTATTCTTCTTTCACCGCTTCTACAAAATCATCCCAGGTAGGTTCCACCTCAAGGCCAATGTCATCTATACTGAACCTCTTTTTGTACACTTCCCACCATTTTTTCAAAGGCAATGATGATTTCAAAAGAGCAAAAGTAATCTTTTCTCCATCGATGAACTTATTTACAGAGAAGTAGGAAGACAGTTGATCTAACCAATTTTCTACTGCATTAGCATTGATTTTGCCTTCAAATGTAGGAATATCAAAATATACCTAAAACTTGAAGGGTGTTGGGGCACTGAAAGGATGTTCCCTGGATGAGGAGCCAGGATTTCCCATCGAAAGTGTTTGAAGAATTTGGGCAAATTATTTTAACATCTGTGCTTGTTTTCATTGGAGGGATTCATTCACCATTTCTTTGAAAGGATCGGATGTCTCAGTGTCATACACCATTTGAATTCATTTGGAGTGAATAGGTGGAAAATTTGGAAGCTCTGTTGTTTCCCACCCAAGCTTCTTGTAGCCTGACCTCGTCCTCGGGATCATACACTCTCAAGACAAAGCGCTCTAATACCACTGATCCAAAACTTAGAAGTTATGGTTGATAAATATCTCAATAGCATAGAAATAACATAGTAACAATGAATTCTCTGAGAAGATATGTAGTATTACTCAAGATCGCAATACAAATATATGCTTATCTCTAGGAAGAGATGTTTGTCTTCACATTTTGGGTTACCTCTTCATTTATACACATTTTGAAAGAATGGGGAGGATATGGAAGGTCACCAATCTTGAGGTAGATTAATTTTTTTGACTTCCAAGATTTAAAACAATACATAATTCAAGGAATTACTATTTTTAGAAACTTACTATTTTTAGATACTTACTATTTTTAGACTGCACTACTAAAATTAAAATTTGGGGCACTTTAGTTGGGTTTTTTGGGGTCAAAATTCATCTAGTAGAGCTCAATGCCATTTTATGACATTTTCTTGATTCTTAGGTTTCCAACGGTTCAAACGACGAGTCAATTGGAGCTACGGTGCAAACGTTATGGCTTCTGAAAGTTTCGTCATCAATTAGGGTGAAACTATCACCTGAATTGTCACCTAAATTGGTGCTTGGATCATCTATGGCTGCTCTACTCCATGAAAATTTCTTCTCTCTCATGCAATCTATTATTGGTGCCACAATACTAATAAATTTTTTAATAAATTTTATATAAAAAGTTGTTAAACCATAGAAACTTATTACCTCTATAATGCTTTTTGGAATAGGTCACTCAACAATTGTCTTTATCTTTTCTTCATCCATTTTCACACCATCTTTTGAAACTACAAATTCCAAAAATACCAAACTATTTTGAATAAATTTGCACTTCTTTAGACTTGCATACAACTTCTCCTTTCTTAAAAAATCCATTACCATTCTTAAATGTTGTAAGTGTTCTTCTTTAGTCTTACTGAATATCAAAATATCATCAAAATAAACAACCACAAACTTACCAATATATTTTCATATCACTATATTCATCACCCTCATAAATGTGCTAGGTGCATTAGATAATTCGAATGGCATCACCATCCACTCATATAATCCATCCCCAGTCTTGAATATAGTTTTTCACTCATCTCCTTCATGAATTTGAATCTGATAATAGCCACTCCTTAGATCAATCTTGGTAAAATATTTTTTTCCTTCAAGCACATCCATCATATCATCTAAATGAGGTATATGAAAATTATACTTTGTTGTAATTTTATTAATTTCTTTACTATCCACACACATTCTCCATCCTCCATCTTTCTTCAGAATTAACAACGTTGGTGTTGCACATGGACTCATACTCTCCCTTATCACCTTCTTTCTTAGTAATTTAGTAACCTATTTATTTAATTCTACATGTTTTTTTGGACTCATCTTATAAGTTGCGTGAATGAATAGAGCTAATCTTGAAATCAAATTAATGTGATGCTGAATATCTCTCTTCAGTGGTAAAACATCTAGTAACTCATCAGGCATAATATCTGCATATTTTTTCAACACTATTGTTGCTTCTATTGGTATTGACACCATTTTTGTTTCTTCATTTTTTGCTACTACTGCATAATAGCAACCTACTACCTTCATATCTTGGATACATTCTTCAGTACAAAGCATGTTTTTTGTCTTCTCTTATTCTTTAAGGGGTAATGAAACTACATTTGTACCACCTTTTCAAAAAGTGTATGTGTTTTTTCCTCCATCATGAACTATTTTCTTATCAAACTATCATGGTCTCCCCAATAACACATGACATGCATCCATCAGAATAACATCACACCATATTTCATCATTATAACTTTTTCCTATAGAAAACTTGATGAAACACATTTTATATACTATAACTTCACTCCATTCTTAAACCATGAAATCTGATAAGGGTTAGGATGTTTTTCAAGTTTCATATTTAGTTTCTCAATCATTTCTTTAGAAACCATATTTTCACAACTACCACCATCTATAATTACTTTGCATACCTTTCCACCCAAAGTACATCTTGTTTAAAAAATATTTGATCGTAGCCATGCATCGCCACCTTCTTTATTCTGCACTTGATCCTTCCTTGGAGTGATCATGGTTCTTCTCATCATGAGATTCTCTCCAATGTCATCTGGTGCAATTTTAGTATTTTGCTCTTCTATTTCAGCCTTAACTAGATTTACTCTTGTATGATATCTTTGTCTCATTTCTTGATCTTGATAGTTTAGACACTCAAATGTTCTGTGTCCTTTTTCTCCACATCTATAACAGACATAAGATCTATGTTGATTCAAAAACCATCCTCTAGCACCAATGTAACCTCATCCTCTCTGAAATCATCTTCCTCTTTGTTGGTATTGAAACCCTTACCTATTATCATCTTTCCTTTCTACACCACATGACGATTCACCTTTATTGTAATTAAAGCTACCTCTGATGGTATTAAACCCACATCATCCCCTTATTGGAGGTGATCTGCCTTTTCTTGGACTAGTAGATGTTCTTCTAAAATTTTATCTATTTTGGTTTTCTTTTGCCTTCAAAGCTAATTGATAAGCCTCCTCCATGTGAAGTATTCTATGCATGTTTAATTCATCTTAAATAGAAAATTTCAAACCATTTACATACCTTGCAACCATTTACTCTTATGTTTCATCATGCTCCACTCGTATGGAAAGCTTATAAAATTCATCTGTATACTCTTGTATATTGTAATCTTTTTGCCATAAATTTTGAAATCTTCTGTATATAGTTTGGGCATAATCCTCAGGAATAAGTTTCTCCCTCGGCTTTGTCTCCATCTTCTTCCATAAATTAATCTTCTCTTTACCTTTTCTCTGTCTCTCTTTCTACAGGTGATCCCATGAAATCATTGCATGACCTTTCAATTTTGTGCATGTCAACTTTACCTTCTTATCTTCTCTCATAGTCTTCCACTTGTAGAACTTCTCCATGCGATTCATCCAATCTATCAACTCCTCTAGTTTTAAACTGCCTCCATAATCTGGAACTTCATCCTTGATTCCTTGATTTCTTCCTTTAAAGCCCAAACCATCTTCTCTTCCATCGATGGTGGCTACTCTTGTTGTTTTTCTTCTTACTGAACTTCTTCATCATGATCTATGTCTTCCTCATCACCACTTTGTCTTCTTCTTTTATTGGTGTTAACCTTTGTTAATTGTTGAACTTACCTCTATAGCTCTTTTATAGTCCAGTTCATTTGTGCCATACATCCTCATCCTCTCACCAATTTTTACTCCTTCAAGATTCAAATTTGCTCTAATACCAGATAATGAACCTAAAAACTAACAAGAACAAAATAAATACCAATACACCAAGATCTTCAAAAAATACTCAGAATTGATTCGTATTGATTGCTTAAAATAATTACAAACTCAAACCATGCTTAAATAAGCCTCAACTCAAAAATTCGAGTTTACATACAAAATTTAAAAATAAACTAAAATCTAAAAAAAAATGCCTATTTTTAAAAACTCCCAAAAACTCTCAAAAATCTTTCAAAATATCCTAAACACTATAACTAAACTATGGGATTAAATTCAACTGAAGTTGATGTCTAGTTCTAAAAAAATATAATTTCTAAAAAAACCCCAAAAAAATAATTAAATCTCAATTTTGGACCCTCAGATGATCACTTACGGCCTCCAAAAAATATTGAAAACATTGATAAGCCAATAGAATGACCTAGGACAGCAACAACCTTTTTGATGCAGTCTCTTTGACGTGTGGAAGAGCTCAAATGAAGTTACGGGTTAAAAGTTATGGCCTCCGGAAGGTTGGTCTATTTTTTCTACATCACTTATTGTATCAAAATGTTATTTTTAATGGTCGGTCTTGGTTATGGGGACAACATGCTCTACTGCTAAAGCCTTGGGTTTCTACATTTAACCCTCTCATAGAATCTTTTAACAAACTACCAGTTTGGATTCGTCTACCAAATCTACCTCTACATTTTTGGGGTGAATCTTTCTATAAAGGCATTGGGAACTCAATGGGCCATTTTATCATGATAGATCCTACCACTACTCATTTCTCTCACACCACTTATGTTCGTGTCTTAGTGGACTTGGATTTTTCTATGCCCTCTCAGTAGAGGTTGTTCTACAAGTTGGTGATTGCTCTTGGTACCAGCCCTTGGATTATGAAGGTATCTCATTTCATTATCGAAGGTGCTTTAATACAAATTATTCGGCATCTGGATGCTCTCACTCAAAGGTTGCTTGGTCTTCATCTTGGTGGAATGATGCTTTACAGAAACACGTTATGGTAGATGTTGATGATGATGGCTCAAGATCAGATACTTTGAATGCCTCTTCTGATGATGGGAAATATTCTCTTCCCCCATTGCATGACTCTTCTACTACTAGGATTGCTTCAAGGACCTCCCTTACTGTTGTTGTTGATCCTGAGACTATTATTCGGACCTCCCCTATTACTGCTATTGCTAGGACTACTATTGGGATCTCTCCTACTATAAAAAGGACCTCCCCTATTGTCTCCCCTATTATTTCTATTGTTGCTAGGACATCCTCAAGGATCTTTTTTGTTGTTGCTATTAATTCAAGAACTGTTGTTGAAGGTATGCAGTGTGCTTCTGAGGCTAATGCTATTGTGCCCACTTCACAACCTCCACCACCTTTAGAGGATTTGGTGAATTTTTCACCTCCTTCATCTCTTTCCTTTGAGATTGGAGATTTAGATACCTATTGGACTATTGTCCAAAGGAGGAAGTGTGGGCTTCCTAAACATGTTTTTCAAATCCACATTCGGATCAAAAGTGTTAGACCTGTCAGGTCAGGTTTTGTTATTGTATAGTTTGTATCTCAGCTTTTTTGGCTATGTTATCTGACTATTGTCAGTGCGATGTTTCTAGCCTGTGGTTGGCCTTTTTGTTTTTAGCCTTGGGAGCTACTTTGTATAGGGCCCAAGACCCTTTTTCCCTGTTGATCTAATCAAAAACATTTATTTGGAGACAAAAACCTTGTTTATGATTACAAAATATCTTTTCTTAAAAAAATTAAATGCATGCATACAATAATTAATGCACCCATATGTGCTTGAGTATATAAATTATATAGGATCATCTTTTGATATTTATTTTAACTCACAATATGTTTGGCTATCATTCCTCTAAAATCATGGAATATAACATAGATTTGTGAGATATTGTGATTGTCATTAAATTTAGAAAGGAACAAAACTACATGATTAAATAATCATCCTTTATCAATGCTTGGTTAAGAATTACTAGCATCTATTTATTGAAGCGTTGTTTACTCAAGACATGGCATGATTCTTTTTTCTTTTAAATGTGTAAATGTTGATTTTATGAAGAATTTTTTTAATTATATATATAAGAATATTTTATAATTAATAAGAGCTAAAATTTAATAATTTTAGATAATAATTAAAAAAATAATAATAATAAGTATTGATATTATAATTCAATAACATATTAAATTAAAGGACAGTGTGTCCATATTGATATTATAATTCAATAATATATAAAATTAAATGATAGTATGTCTAATTTTAACTCTATTTTTATAACTATAAAATAAAGAGTATTTAAAATTACATTATTTTAAAAGACACATGTTAATATTTTATTTATTGGTGGAGAAAAAAAAATTTAAAAATGAAAATTATAATAATTTAAGATAACATAAACTAATAACAACAAACTTTGATAATTAGAAAAACTTCAATAAAGCACAAACCATCTTATAATATATGTTTAAACAAAACCTTATTTACTTCAATAAATAATCTAATAAATTTTTAACTTTATCCCATTAATTTATTTAAGATATATTAATAATATTATATCATAAAAAAAATTAAAAATTAAAAAAAAATAAAAATAAAAATAAATTTAATTGTATAAAAAAAAGAAAAACATATACCAAATTAAATAATAGTTATTACATTTATTCACTAACTAAATTACCTATTAATTAATCAATTTATTTTAATTTAATTACTAACATCTAACTAAATATTGGCGCGCACCAAGCCCAACGGAAAGAGTTATATAAATTTATTATTTATTATTTTATTTTTTGTTTAAATTAAAATAAAAAAATTATTTATTAATCAATAAAATTAATTAATTATTTTTTAAATTTCATATAATTAATAATTAATTTTTAACTTTATCTTAATATAATATGGACAGATGGATTTAAATTAAATTTTAATAAAATATTAAAAGTAATATTAATTAAGATAAATAATATGTAAAAAAATATAGTGAATGCTTCTAAATATAATTGTATGAATAAATTTTTATCAATGTTTTGGATTAATTATTATTGTTTATCATTGGATGAGAATAGAATATTAATTAAGTCTAATTAAATCAAATATAAAAATAGGAAAAATATATAAAATTTTGACTTATAATAATTTTATTTAATGATTTGATGGTAGTTGCCTAAAATTGTTGTAGTGAAAATATATGTTTAGAAATATTAGTAAAATACCTGAAAATTTAATGAAAACTAAATAATTTTTCTAAGGCACTTTCACTCTAAACAATCCAAACTATTTATCCATCTCAAATAAAAGTATAGATAGACCCAAAAAAAAATTGTTAAATGTATTCATTTAGAAAAATCACTTAATTTCTTTATTTATAAAATTTTTTCTTCTTATAATATTTGGGAAACAATAAGTAAAAATATAAAAAAAACAACATATATTTTTTATTAAGTATTAAACCCAAGAATAGTTGAATTATCTATATATTTATCATTTCACTAGGTAATAACAATATCAACACTCTTGAGGATAACCCTAATTTCATAAAATGCATATTCCACCTCTTCATAAATATCAAAAATAACAAACTTTAATTATTGGACAAGCTTCAATAAAATGTAAACTAGGATCCTCTGTATGTCTAAACAAAACTATATTTTACTCAGTGAATGCTATAATGAATTCTTGATTTTCTCTAGAATAATTATAATATTTCAATATATTCATGTGATTAATAGATAGATATTGTGTATCCAAATTAACTACAATGCTTGTGTATTATATAAATAAATTCAATTCAATTTAAAATCCTATTGGCTCACAAATCCACATCAATTTGAAAGAAGGATAAATAGAGTGAGTGCAATCTAAACACAAGGAGCACACAAAGTTTTTAAGACCATCATAGCATTCTTGATAATCCTCAAGATTACCTATAAACTATGGATAAGAAGATCAGAGTAACATAAAATCATAGGGAATAGAACAAGGGTCAATCCTAATAAAAAATGAAAAACATGTTAATAATTACTAATTTGAACAAACAATCAACATATACACAAACATCCTAAAATCATTATATTATTAATTTTTGTTAGATTTTTACTCGTATACTTTAATTTGTCTCAAAATGAACTCTATAAATATTATGTGTCCTAATGACATTTATTTTATCATATATTCTTAAGTGTCCTAAATATTAAGTGCCCCCAGTATTTTAATTTGTCTCAAGATGACCTGGGCTCAGACTACTGGGGGCTTAGTCTCGCTAATATCAGCTTTAAGACTAAGTCCTTTCAACTCGGCTTATAAGCTTCGGAAATCCCTGTTCTGGAGATCATCAATATGGAGTCATGAGATGTTTCCTTCCAATTGATCTGTACTACACTTATCTATTACCCCTTTTTCATGTTGCTTTCTTAGAAACTTGAAAGAAGGGGTTGGGTATCTCGACGATGAAAGTTTTTTAACTTTCCCTACTCTCCACAGCTTTGTTGAGAGCTTTTCTATTTTTTTAAATCTAGATTGTGATCCCCTGTGCAACAGAGGAATGAAAAGAGAACATAATCCTTGGTCTGGACTCTTGTACTTGATCGCGATGGATTATGTGACTGCTGTGGAGGGAGACGACAAAGTAAACCTCTTTTTTGGTGGACTAGTAAAAATCTGACAATTGGGAAATGGTCAGCCAGCCTAGGCCTCAGATATGATACAGTTGATGGCCATGCTTATTTGATTTTGTTCTCAGCCAGAGTGATAAACGATACTTGTTTTTTTGAAGCCCTGCCTAGTGGGAAGACTGGGAGGCTGTCAATGCTCAGATCTGTTATTTTTCTCCCTTCTGTTAGCCATAGGGTTCGATCCTGGATCCTTCTGCTGGGTGGAAATGGTCAATTGTTGAGGTGGTAGCATTTTGATTCAAATTTCCTTGATAAATGCCACACTGGATTTTTAGGCATTCACACGTGGAAGGACAGGGTGTGCTAGCTTCTACTCTCTGGTTTTACGGTGCTAGCTCGGCTTTCAAAGAAAAACTATTTCTTAGTGGCCTTTGGGATCATTTTAACTTGGTTTTGCCCATTGGTTTAGTATATGGTCTTGCTCAATTTAGTGTGGCACTTGGTTTTGACTAGGTGGGATATCATGATATTTAAATTTGATTTTAATTTGACACTGTGCCTTTCGCGGCGTTGTTGGAAAATTGTTCACTGCTTTTTCGTTTTCGGTAGTGGTAAGGAGGAAGAATTCAATTGGTCCATGGATTGGCGCTGGGAGCCTCATTAAAAGGTTTTACTCTCTCCCCAGTTGTGTCTGCTTATTTTTTTCATTATCTAAGGATAGCTGAAAGCTGGATTATGATTGTTTGGTTAGAATTGGCCATTTTCAGGTTTATTTGTGAGGAAGTTTTCAGCTAGAACTTGGAAGGAAAATTTTAACTATATCATCTTATTTCATGAAAAATGTTTGATTGGATCAGTTTTACTTTACTTCTAAGGATTTACAAGAATCAGTGTTCTTTAATGGTATGTGGTTCATTTTGGATTCTTGGGTCTAGGGAAAGTTTCTTATTTCGATTTATTTTGAGGATTTTTTGTGGGATCTTTATTTGTGGAGCCTTGGACCTCAATCTGTGTATAGGTTGGTTTTTGAGGTAGCAAAAATCGAATCGTTAATCCTTTGGGGATCCTAATAGTATCATGATACCTAGACCTTTTTTAGCCTAGGGTAGTTTTCAGTCCAGCTAAAACTCGTTGGATGCCACACTAGTCAAAAGTGGTCATGGCTCTTTCTCTATTGGTTCCTAATCCAGTGAAAATCAGTTGCTTCTAAGCCTTGGACCTCTGTTGTCTCCACCCAGGTTGGCTCCCATACCAGTGGATTACGAGATTGTTTGTTGGTTCGTGTTAGGATTCTATTTGGGACCCTGTGATCTTTTTTGGCTCTCCTATTTTTGGATCCTTTTAGGGTTTTGTCTATGTCTTGTAGCTACATCTTTTTGGTTGGGTTTTCTTTGTACACCTGTTCAGCTACTTGTTGTCAAGGGGAAACCTAGTCCTTCTGATGTTTCTTTTGATGGTACCCTTTTTGTAATCCTAGTTAGTTGTTTCTAACTAAAGGGAGACCCAGACCTTCTGATGTGTCTGCAGCTGGTACCCACACTAGTTATCAAAGGTGGGCTAAATTTAATCTAAATAAATTTGCTTATAGTGATTTTGTGCTAAGTGGGTCCCCTTCCTTATGATTATAACAAAGAATATACGAGAAAATAAATGTCATTGGGATAATGACTATTCATGGAGGTCATCTTGAGATGAATTAAAACACACGAGTAAAAATCCTACAAAAATCAATAATATAATTAAAATTTCCACATGAAACCCTTCAATTACCTAGTAAAAATATATGGTTGGATTGTAATTGAGTTGATCCCACATTGTTAGTTTAACAACCCTTTAGCCAGTCACCAAAAAAGGTGCAAATTGTTTTTGATATTGGTTTTTACTAATTTGACAAGGACTAGGTATCGAATTTCCATGTGGCTACCCTGGGTTATTACAAAAACTAATAAAAATAAAAATGATAAAATAAGATGTTGTTTAGCCAGTTTTGTTTAGATTATAGATTAGAAAAAAGAGACTATGCACTAGACAATACTAGAATCATAATGAAAATCAATTTTTTGACAACAAAAGAATATAATATATTCAACCATCCATGGTTATACATCACCACTATGATATATGAAAAACACACATGAAATACATGTCAAATATAGACTCTACTACATGAAGTGTAATTTGTGCCATAAATTGGATCATACTTGCATTATATATTGACTTTTTTTTATGTTTTTCATTGTAAAACTTTGAGGAATTTTCATCGTTTATAATGACGTAAAAATGGTGTAAAAGTGAAACAACTAAACATTTTTAGTTATGCCAAACTTATGCCAAAATTTCACCATGATTTATCACCACTATTATATCATTTTTCCACCACATCAAAAGTAGAAAAAAAGTGTAATATATATTTTTTAAATCAAATAATTATATTACACACACACACACACACACACACACACACACACACACACATGTAATCTAAAATATGACATTAATATATTTTCCTTCACCTAATCAATACAATATTAAATTTCAAAAAAAAAATTAAAATATTACATGCATATGATTAAACAATTATAATTTCAGGGAAAATAACATATTATTTTTTATTAGATAGGGTAAAAGTCATAGGGTTTGAAGTTCCTGGAACTTATTACAAAGGAGGAAAAGATAAGACATTCACGATCAAATGGGATACCTCTACTAGTGGCATTGAAGCGGGAAAAACAAACACAAAAACACCAATCCGAGAGACCTAAACTAACACAACCTTATATCAAAACAAACCTACCAAAAGAAACTATAATATATCTAGGGATGCTTCCATGAAACATATGGTAATCTTTCACTCCAAAAAAATAGAGGACTTATGCTTTTTTTCATCAGGGCTCTGCCAAACTTCTTCATGGACCTCTTGAATGGAGGGACATGTTGGAAGAATTCTGAATAGTTTCTCTTTTGCCTTTTTTCTTTTTTTGCACCTTGGTCCATTCTTCAATGTCAGGAGCTCTAGGGTATATGGGTAAAGATATTTAATTCAAATTGAAGCGTTGGGATTTTTCTTTCACTACATTTGGTTCTACCCTTAAAATAGGAGTTTCATTCTCTAGGACCACTACCTAAGAGATATCTATATCAACTAATTCACTACCCAGATCTAGGTCCTCATTATTTGAGTCTCCTCCTTGTAGGTCCTCATTTGAGTCACTTCCTTCAGAGTCACTACCAATAAAGTTATGTTTAGGGAAGGCATCCTTCCATTAGGAGACTCCCATGTTACACTTAGAATAGATGCATTGATAGGCTAAATGCCCTATTTTGAATCAATTTTGACATCAAAAAGGCAATTTATCATAATCTATGGATTCTTTCCATATGCAGTCTTGAACCCTCAATTTGATACTTTCAGGAAGATCTATAGAAATCTTCAGCATAACCAATATAAGTACAAAAGTAAGGTGGTGCTAAAATTTAGTGGTTCAGTCAACTGAGATGTAGTCACCCAAGGATTTTTCAATGGATTTGAAATAGTCATCTATCAAAAAAATTAGTTGTAAATAATGGAGCCTAACCCAAATCAGATGGGCATCAAATGTCTCTGTGAGTGGGTCAAAATCTAGAAACCATGGTTTGAAGAGTAGAAAGTTATGATCCCAAGACCACTTGCAATACTGAAATATAACAATTCTATCTTCTACTAGATTGAAAAAAACAATGAAAAAGCCTTTGGTGCAAAAAAAATGTAGAGATTAACTTTGTCATGATCCAGTCGTGTAAGTCAGGAAGTGAAGGCCAAAGATTGGAAAACTAGCAAACCATAGCTACATTTAAGAGCTCATATTCTCATTCAAGAATATCCAATAATGGGTATCCTTTAAAGATAATAGATGGAGTGAACTTTATTGGGACTAAAGGATTCCCAACATTCTTATTCTCGGAGGCAGATTCGATGTATGAGGGTCAGTCAACCATCCCTACTACTAATGCCTCTATTAAATGCAAACTCTAGGTCTTTTGTAGAAGGCCCTTCTTTAGATCCTCTATTTTAGCCACCACCACCAATTTATCTCTTTCTCCAATTATATCCCTTTTTTTATTCACGTTAGGTATAAGTGGTGGTCTAGGAGACCTTGATGTAAGTTTTCTAGTAGTTGAAAGGCATAAATCTACAGTAAACCCTTCCCCAAAAGACCATCTACAAAAGAAGTCGCCATTATTGAGGCACCCCTTTCTCCCATTATCGCCCTTTTGCCATTCACTAGACAGGGGGAACCAAGAGAAGAATTTGTGGCAATAACCTCATTCAACCTTTGACCTACCATAGTCACTGATTTCTCCATAGCATAAGCATCAGGATCAGATCTTGCAGTGAGATAAAAGGTAGAATAGGGGTGGGAGCCAACAAAGTTTGAAATTTCCATGGGAAGGAGAGACTATTGGTCTAACTTGAGACTGAAGGGTGTGAGAAGGAGTGGAAAATAACATATTATCAAATATAAATAAGAATGTGAAAATAAACATATATAATAATTTTTTTTGAACAACACATTTTTAAATATTAATAAGAACGTTAAACCAACATATAATAATTACACACAAAAATTAGTGTCATAGTTAAGTTAATAGCATGACAAGAATACAATGCCAAAGATGAGAAAATAAATAATTTATCATTTGCATTAGTGCAATTTATAAATTATATTAAAATTAGGACTATAAATTATCATTATTTGATGCTCATCAACATCATCAATAATTTGATTGTCATTGTAGAGAGGATTACATAACATGATTAGTCAAACATTAGTCCAATAAACCAAAGGAAAAATGCATAAGAACAAACTAAATTAAGCCTATCTATTCATGTGGGAATTACTAATGAAAATGAAAGATAAATGAAAGAAAATAAGAAATCTATACCTTCCCAAGTGAATCCATTCTTCAAAAGCATCTCAAAATCATGTTCTCCCTTGATCAATCATCCTTGTTTTTATCAACAATGGTTGCAAACTCCTCCAATGTCTCAAGAACACTCCACAAAACCTAGGCTCATGATTTGGAATCACTAAACTATCCTATCAATGATGTTCGAAAAAAAAAATCAATGATCAAATTCAAAGGATTATAACATTATAACTTTGCAATATTCAAGCTTAAAAATGATGTCCATGGCATCTCTATTTACAGATTTTCAAGAATGACCAAAATCAACCATGATAGTCCATCTCAAGATTAAGATGCGTGGTCATGGATTAATTGAATTATATAATTAAAATCCATAATTATCCACATCATGACTTTAGAATAATGGACATTAATGAGGCATGGGAGGTAATAAAGAGGTATGGGAGACCCATAATCTTGATATTTTATGCACTTATGGCTTGATGGATGCCACCCCATAGATGACATTACCTAATGATGCAGATAATAGAAATAAATTTCCAAAAAGAAATATTCAACAACTCTCATGGAAAATTCACTTAAGATCTTGGTTTGGATTAATTATCCTTAAACAAGGTTAATCAACATTTGTGCAATTATTTGGAAATTGGCCCTCAATTAATCAAAATGGTCAGAAAGTCATATTATTGAGTTGTAATTTGACTCGATAAGAATTGGAAGGTGTCATTAGATGCATTGGAATCATATTCTCATTTAGGATGTTTCCAATACAAAATAACAAAGGTATGTGATTTGTACCAATGAATTAGAATAAAAGAATGATGCAGAGCACAAAAAGGTGAAATTATCATTTTGACTTGAAATGAATTGATCAACGTTCGCTGGCCCATAAATTGCATTTCCCCATTTAGGGATAATTTGACCTAAATTGGCACTTGTAAATGAAAATTTTGAACCATTTAGTGTTTTTTATGGATTATGACCTAAAATTTGCATTTGAGTGCAATTCGAGTAAGATTGACAATTTCAACACAAATGGTGTTAGGAATTAGATGTCTATATTTTTCCCTTATTTGAAAAGTCATAGAGATACATTCAAGCAAAGAAATGTCTTTTCAAAAAGAGTTGTCAACAAGAAATTGGAACAAACCCATGATTCCCCCTTGAGAGGACATACTAAGATGGAAGAAAAGGATGGACTCTCAAAAAGAGAGATAAAGTGAGAGATTAACCCATGGAATAGATCACATCCAAATGAGCTAATGCTTGCACACGTGATTACCATCAATGATCAAAATATAATTAAGGGTATAATAGGCCCCAATAGATAGGTGAAATGGGAAAGATACAATCCATAAATGTTAGGGACACACTTTAAACGTACCCAATTTTAGAGTACAAACTATGCACTTACAACATTGATCAATCCTAAGACAAGTTGCACACTAACATATTGCCATCATGGGCATTATTTTGGAGAGCTTGGAGTTAGAGGAAAAGAGATAACGTTCTACTTTAGGAATGGAATCACTACTAGAACAGGGTCTGTAAAGAGAATATAATAAAAATTACTTCAGTAGAGTAAATATGATCATGATAAAATAGTTTTGCCCCAATAGGGCTAATTTTGATCATTGATAAAGAATAAATAATGGTTTTCCCCTATAGAGATGATTTTATTCAGATGTGGTTAAGATGTTGAGCTCTAGCATGGGCAATTGACAAGCAAAATAACTCAAGGATATAACCTAAAAGATAGTTTAAAGTGAGTGGGCACAAATGCATATGAGATGGTGTAATGGCTTAGAAATCCATATAAAACCAAACATATGAGAATGAAAAAAGTGATGAAATAGAAGAAAATAAGAATGAAAGATAGCTAATTTGACCTCAATAAAAATTGAGTGATGCCTACATAGTTCCATGGACTCATGTTCTAACATAAACTTCAAGCCAATACAGTTCACCCATGTTTGGGAGAGAATGGAATGAGGAATGATGAAAATTGACCAAGAATTGATTAGAATCACAATGTATTTAAAGAGATGCACATCTAAGCATAGATTCAAGTGCTAAAATGCATAATACCTAGATGCCTAATTCCATATCATGAGCCTAGATTATACAAAGTGTTCTTAAGAACTGTTCATCAGAGTGATGTTGACGTTAAGACTTTGAGACCTAAACACAAATTGCTTGCTATATAAAAATAAATTAGGCATCATAATTATGAATAACTTAGAATGACATAAGATTCTAATTACGCTAAGCCAGTTTAAATGTGAATACCTATAACTACGGATAATGGTAAAATAATGACCAAAACTAGAGTTATAGCTATTTACATTTAAATAAAAAAAGTAAAGATAAAGAAAAAGATAAACATAAATTATCCTAAATTGAAATCAAAATATGATCAATCAAGACTTAAGTAGAAACAAAAATATTTAAAAACAAACAACAAGAACATCTGAACAACATGAGACCAAGATATGAATAATCAAGATCCATGTGGACCATCAAGGCATTCTTAATCACAAAAGAAAAGAAAAATCAAATATAAAAACAAGACACAAACAACAATCAAATAAAAAAATGGTCCAAGAACAATTTAATAACATAGGATCAAGATATAAACAATCAAGATCCATGTGAATCATCAAGATGTTCTGGAACACAAAAGAGATAATAAAAAACATATAGGGAAACACAAGACCAAAATGAGACAATAAGTAATAAAAAGAGAAAAGAAGAAGAAATAAAAGGAGAGGTGTGAAAGCACAACAAAACACCAATAAAACTCAAATAAACACACTTAAATAAAAACCAAGTTAATGTGGTTTAAATACAATTGTTCATGCATGTGTGGTAGAGGCGTTACTTTCCACCACAACATAAAAAATAACAATGACACAATAATTGTTCCCTAATTAAAGAGGAACAATGATAGAATAAATGAGGGAAGAGAAGAAAAGGAAGGGGTTGGCCGAGTTGACTCTAGACATACAAGATAAATGGGCGTTGCCTACATAGTTCCATGGATGCATGTTCCAACATGAACTTTAGGTCGAATGTAGTTCTCTTAATAAACAAGATAGAATAGAAAATGATGATCAGACCAACATGATTAATGTTTATAAAAAAAAAAGGAATAATTGACAAATAAATGAGAATGGTCTAGCAAACAATACGTTGATGAGATGAGAAAGAATGATCTTGCAAAATGGAAAGTGTGTGGGATAAGATGAACTGGTGTTTTCAAGCTTTCAAAATGACAAGAGCGTAGCATGGTGGAACATGATTGTAAAAATGTACAGAAGTGTGAGATAATTTTTTTGCTCTTTTTTGGATCATGTTCTGATGTTTTTGGTACTTTCAAAGTATTTCTAATTTTTTTTTATGTTTTTGGGATAAAATATGCACAAGGTGGGACCATCTAGTTAAGGAGATGCATGTCCGAGAGTAGAGGTTCTAATAAAATAGCTAAGTCAACTACAACAACACATGCTCACAAATCAGCAAGAGTGAGGATCCTGATATGTCAATAAAGAGTAGTAAATGTGATATAGAATAATGTGCATCATGAAGTAATTTTGAAGAAGTAGTTGTGTTCACTTATCTGTAATAGTGTAGCAAAGGTCTAAACTGAAAAAGATGATCTTGCTTACTTGTCTATTGAATAATCTAAAAAATAATGTTCTTGATTAACTACTTAAGAAAAATGATGTTGAGGAGTTTCCTAATGTTCATGAGACATAATCAAGATCATAATTGGTCAAGGGATAAAAAGTATTTAAGCTTACAACATGCCCAAAACATAACAAAGTAAATGATTCTCAAGGAGAATGGTCCAAAGAATAGGGTCCTCAAAGATAACAATGTAGGATAGGTTAAAATGTATTTAGAGTGCCAACGATTCAAAGCTTTCATTGTTCAAAGTTGTGAAGAGTGGGCCAAGGTAGTATAAAATGCATTCAGGGTAGGATAAAAGGGTGGGATAAAATTACTTCAGCACAAGTTGCCCCTAAGTCAGGGGTCTTGTAGACAATGGTTCAAAGTTGTTCATGTGTAGAATCTCTTAAGGTGTATGATGTTCATGGGCTCTAGAATTTCTTCACCATTAGGTTTAGCCAATTGATATGTTCCTAATCCATAGTTCGCCATGACAATATATGGTCCCAACCAGTTAGGCTGAAACTTACCTTTATTTTTGCATTCAACATTCATGTTCTTTTGTTTCTCTTTAAAAACCAAGTCACGAATCTTAAACTATCAAGGGAGAATACACTTGTTGTAGCTTCTTTGTAATCTGCTCTAATATGCCTGCAAGTTTTCTAGGGCAGCCAAACACTTACCATTAAGAAGTTATAGTTCTTGTAGCCATGAGGCTATATAGTCTTCATCATCTTCAAGTGTTCTAGTGATATTATTAATGATGGTATCTCAATCTTGACCACGATGATAGCTTTAGTGACAAAAAAAAGGGAGTATGGATTGGCTCTAGCTGGGGTACAATGATTGGTTTGATAAGCCCAAAGGGAAAGAAAGAGTTATAAGTGTCAATTATGGCCAACATCATTGATAATCTTCTTTAAGATGGCTATAATGGTTTTATTCGATGCCTTAGCTTGTCCATTTCCTTACAGGTTATATGGAGTTGATTTGTTGTACTTGATATTGAATTTTGTACAAAGAGATTTCATATCTTGGTTTACAAAGGATCCACCATTATCAAATATAATACGGATTGGGATGCCATATTTACAGATGATATGGTAATGAATGAATTTGGATATCTGTTTACCGATAACATAAGTGAGAGGAATTGCCTCAACCCACTTGGTAAAGTACTTGATTGTATTCAAAATGTGCTTATGGCCATCTGAAGATGTTGGGTTAATTTTTTTGATGAGATCGAGACCCCATGTTGAGAATAGCCAAGGTGTTGTGATCAGTTGTAGTGGTAAAGAAGGTACATGTATAAATTTGCCATGTTGCTGACAAGGAACACACTTCTTTACATAATTACAAGAAATTATCTCCATTTTGGGCCAATAATAGCCTATTCTAAGGAGTTTCTTTGCTAGGACTACACCATTGGTATGGGGTGCACACATTCCTTCATGAACCTCCTTTAGTGTTAGCTTGGATTATCCCAAAGATAAAAAATGAAGAAGTGTTCCATCATAGCCTTTATGATAAAGCATGTTTCCAAGGAGAGTATAACACGTTAAGCAATGAAGGAATAATTTTTGTTGGTTATTGGAAATGTCAATGGGGAATACATGACTATGGAAATAGTTATAAAAATATTAGTACCATGGTAGCTCAAGTGAGGGATTAGGACCAGCAATGGTGCATACCCTCTATGAATATATTATAATATGCAATGGCTGAAGAAGATTTTCAATCAGGAACTGATATTCTTTAGCACTATCATGCATTTGAATCATGAAACCAATTGTTGAAATTACATCAGTGGATCTATTATTGATTCTCAAAACTTTAAATTGTAGAGATTTGAAATGTGTTTTGAGGTTATCAACAATTTACTTGTAAGGAACAAGCTTGTCATTTCTTGTTTGATACTAGTTAGTGGTCTAATTTATGATTAACTATGAATCTCCATATACCTTTAAGCTTTGAATATCCCACTGTATATCAAGATGGAGCCCTATAACCAATGCCTTATATTTGACCATGTTGTTTATATAATGAAATTGTATATGGAATGCTTTGGGGATCATATCCCCTTATGGTGTGACCAATAATATGATAGCTCTAGATCCCCAAGATGTGAAGGATCCATAAAAATAGAGCATCCACTATTTAGGTTCCTATGATGCTTTTTCTATCATCATAATAGAATCATCTATAAAGTCAAACTTGAGAGGTTGAGTGGCCTCAATAGGATCTTCTACAAGTTGGTCAGTAAGAACTTGCCCTTTGATTTCCTTTTGATTTTGGTACTGAATATCAAACTCACTGAGGAGCATAACCCATTTAGCCATGCATCCTTGAAGAGCTTCTTTAGATAAGAGGAACTTGAGAGGATCCACCTTGGTGATGATAATAGTTTTGTTATTTAGCATATAATGTCATATTTTTTTAGTGGCAAATACCATAGCTAAACATGCCTTCTCAATAGGCATATTATTACGTTCATAAGCTACCAATGTGCAACTTAAATAATAAAAAGTGTGTTTCTTACCATGATCATCATGTTGGACCAAAAGTGACCCTAATGCATGTTCTATGGCTGATATATAAAGAAGTAATGGCTTTCCCTATGTCGGAGATCATAAGATTGGTGGATTCACCAAGTATGTTTTAAGATTTACAAATTCTATCTGAAAATATTCATCCCATTGAAATGTTACCCCTTTCTTCAAGAGATGGGTAAATGGGTGACACTTATCTACCAATTGAGAAATGAACCTACATATAGACTACATCTTTCCTTGTAGACCTCGCAACTGTTTAAGATTGTTTGGTGGAGGCATTTCCACAATAACATTGACATTTTCAGGGTCTACTTTGATCCCTCGTTGTGATACAATGAAACCTAGTAATTTCCCTAATGTGACTATGAAGACACATTTCTTAAGAGTCAAGTGGAATCTATATTTATGAAGCCTCTCAAAGATTCTTCATAGAATGGCAAGATGTCTAGCTCTTGTTTGTGATTTTCCTAGTATATCATCAACATAGTCCTCTACAATGTCATGCATCATGTCATGGAAGATGACAGTCATTGTAGGTTGATATGTTGCTCTAGTGTTCTTCAAGCCAAATGGCATAACTTGGTAACATAATGTCCCCCACAGAGTGGTAAATGCAGTCTTATGATAATTTTCAAGGGCTATCTTGATCTGATTGTAACCAAAAAATGCATCCATTAAAGATAACATCTCATACCTAGTAGTAAAGTCAATGATCATGTTGATGTTGGACAAAGGAAAATCATCTTTGGGGTATGCCTTATTGATATCACAAAAATTAGTATAAACACGTATGCCTGAGGTATTTTTACAACCCGATACTATGTTAGAAATCGATTCAGAGTATTCTAGTGGTCTAATAAAATTGGATCCTAAAAACTTTTCCAACTCAACCTTAACCAAAAGGGTGATGTGTGGATGCATCTTTCTCAACTTTTGCTTACCTAGTTTAACATTAGGGTGAATAGCAAGATGATACACAACTAAATTTGGGTCCAAGCCTAGCATGTTGAAGTATGCCCATGAAAATATGTCTATATAATCCTTAAGAATGGAAATAATATGTTCACATTCTACTTCAATAAGGGAAGCTCCAAGATAAACAATTTTGAGATCCTCATATGTTCCCATGTTCACTTCTATTGTGTTATCCACAAGGAGTGTGGATCCATCTTTTAGAATTGTAGGTAATGTATGGTCATGATCATCTTCCTCTACTATATCTTCTTATTTTTCCTCCCAAAGATCTAGATAGTATGAAGAATTATAATCTATCTTCTCAAGTAAAATCCAAGTAGAAAAAACCTATGGAGACTCAAGAGTAAGATGCTCAAATATTTGATGTTGTTCTAAATAGATGCTTGTACTAGCTATGGAACTTGGGCTAGATGGGCATTTTGTGTCCTGAGGGGATGGGCAAACTTTCTCACCTAGGAGCGCCTAAAATAGGTTTTCACTCAAACGCTTATCTTTTTCTTTACTTTTTCCTTGATTGACAAGTGCCTCAAAGAGGTTTTCACTCAAAGATCTTGATGTTTGTTCTTTATTATGACCAAGAAATTTTATGTATTATCCAAAGTAGGCAAAAGGATCCAATGAAAAATCAAAGCCCTATTTGTGATTGCCAATGGGCAATCCATATTGTAGGCCCATGTATTCTACAACTAATTCTTCATTTTGAAACTCATTGAGGCATATGACCAAATTTTGTTGGTCCCAATCTATGATTTCAGGATGGTAAAGGCATACAGAATAATGAGGGTTTGCTTTAGGATGGGAAGCTCCAATGTTAAATATATAATGTACTACTTCATGAAGGTACATACCACTAGGATGGGTTCTTGCTTCAGGATGGGAAGCTCCAATAGGCATTATGGTCAATATGGCATTTGAATAAAAAAAATTATGTCAACAAGCTCATCAAAAAGGCTATAATGGGATGTTGTGTCACTACTGGGAGTCTCATTTCTATTCACTATCAAAATTCATGAGGTCATCCTTTGGTGGTTTAAATTTGAGACCATGATTCTAATTGACAGCTCCAGCTGATAAGGGTTCTAAAATTTCTTATGTTTGTGGGCCAAGGCCTTTCCCTATATATTCAAGATGATCCATTATTTGGTTAGGGATAGGATACTTTAGATTCTAAAAATAATCAATAATGCTTTCAAAATATAACCAATCTCCCTCAATAAAATCCTCTCGATCTTTATTTGGTGTGATTGCAGGTACAAAAACCACAAGAGGTTTTGGTTTTTTCTTCTTCAACTACCAAACCTGATTGGGTCTATTAGGAGTCTAGGAAGTTTTAGGTTTACCAAATGATTTAGGGGATTTAGGAAATTTTGTAAATGGAGTATGTCCTTTAGATGCTATGTGTAAATACCTACATCCTTAATAATAACTTACTTGGCAAGAGATGTAAGAAATGGTTCAGTCAAAGTGGAGGCTAGATCACCAGGGTCGATATATTTAGATGAATATGGATGAGAAATAATGGGTTTGGTCTTATTCATAATGAATTTAGAACCTAGGAAATAGTTATAATTATGAAACTCAAATTCAAGATGTTTGCAATATTGATATGGCTATTGATCAACGAGAATAATAACCTCAATCCCATCATGGAGAAACTTAAGGCACTAGTGAAGAGTGGATGGAACTACCTGTACTTCATGGACTAAGGATGACCAAGAAGTATGTTATAAATAATCTCAATATCCATAATATGGAATAATGTGTGATGAGAAATAGACCCAACCATGACTGACAATCAATTATATTAGATGACTCCCTCTCGGCATTGTCATAAGACTTGATTTTAATAATTTATAGTTGAATGTCTTTATCCATGTAGCTTAATCACTGTACCAATTTAAGACATATGATGTTTAGCCCTGAACCATTATCTATAAGAAACCACTTGATCTTATGATCTACAATGATTATCTCAATGTATAGTGGGTTATTGTGGTTTGGGCCAAGAGTGGACATGTCTTTTTGATCAAATATGATTTGCCAAAATGAAGACAAATGTCCAACTAGGTTCTGGAACTGATCATGGTTTATATCATTAGGCATAATAGACTCTTTCAAGAGGTTATTCATGATAGTTTTATGGACATCATATGTTCGCAAGAGTTCTAATATGGAAATTTGTGCAAGGGTTTTGTTCAATTGGTCTACTAGACTATAAGGCTTTTCAATTATGGATTAAGCTATTTTTTTCTTTGTTAGGACAGTATTCAGATTTGAAACCATCGACATAATGTTCTCATTGGGTTTTATAGAAGAATTGGGTGAAGGGCCATGGATGGTAACTTGTGGGCATCTAATTGTGACAGCACAACCTAGAGGTGGCAAGGAGTTATTATAATTAGAAGAGGAAGGAAAAGGGCCTTGGATAGTGACTCATGGGCATCTAACTATATTGATACAACTTTGAGTCAATGAGGAGCCTTTGTAATTAGAATAAAGGTGTTATTGTTCAGAATTAGTAACCTATGTAAATAGAGTTGCAACATGATTATACAAACTTGATGTGGTATTACTAGTGGGAGAGGGTGTTAACTGTACAATTATGGGTCCCATGTTATGAAGAAAATGAGATTGTCCACATGGTTTCATAGTAATAGTGGAAATGTGGGAAACATAAATGTTCCCCACAATATTTTTATAGTCATAGGGCATGTTGTTGTAAGCCACATTGTTAGTATGGGTATTATGATCCCGATTATGCTCATTACATTAGTAACCCTGATGTTGGTTTTAATTCTACCTCTGTCCTTGATTTTAAACTTGGTTTTTATTATTTCTTGGTAGTGGTGGTGGTAGATTATGTCAAGGAAAGGGGTCTTTGTAGATTCCCATACCCTGATTTGTGTCGTAGTTAGGAGCCAACTTAATTTATAGTTCACCACTTTTAATAAAGTCTTTAATGATGTGTCATAATTAGACACAACAATATGCTTCATGACCAATAACATGATGGAAGTTGCACCATTCATTATCCTTGTATCAATCTGGTTTCAGTTGATCTTGAGGAAATGGCCTTGGTATTGGCCATATAATTAAATTAGCAATGACAAGCTTTTGTGAGACTGTTTCAACTAATTCTCCTAATTTGATAAAGACCCTAAAATTGTTATGAAATGCCCTTCATGGAGGTTGTATTTTCAAAGAAGGTGGTGTATTTGGGGGAGTTATTTGTACATTTTGGGGAGGTTTAACTTGCACCATTTATATGTGCCTTGTTTCAGTCACCCTATTTCTAAGCATGTTCTTATTTTTGTTAAATCCCTTAAGTTTATGCTACGCAACCATTTGAGTTGGTCATTGAGTCTGATTAGATGTTTGAGATTACAAAAAAATCTCATCAAGGCCCTTACAAATAAGATCCTTCTCAATCTGTACTCCTTTGTTAATAGTTTCTTCAAATGAGTTAGCACAAGATAACCATAGATTATGTGCGACTTTAGGATGCAAGTTCTGTGTAAACATATCATCCAACTATTTGTCTGGTAAGTTATGTTGAAAGTGGCCTACCAATTCTCTCCACCTTTGTAGATATGCAACAAAACTTTCACCATCATGTTGCTTGGCTTTTCATAAGTCAACAATGGTTAATTCATGTTCTATGTTATATGATAAATGGTTAATGAACTTTTCTGATAAGTCATTCCAATTTGTAACTGATCCCTTGGGTATTTTAAGTAGCCAATCAAGATATTGTCCCAATAAACTTTGTGGAAATAATTGTAGTAAGTACTCGCTACTATAAGCAACCTCTTGACATAAGAAAAAGAATTCATCTATGTGCTCACATGGATCTCCCTTTCCTTTGTACTTGTCAAATTTGGGTGCCTCAAAATGAGGTGGAAAGGGGTTTTGGAGAATAGATAAATCAAATGGATATGGGCATATCTCATCAAATTTGTACTTTTTGACTCTATTATTCATCTCCAATCTTTGAACAATTTCCTTCATAGCATTCCACTCTTGCATGTTTAGTGTATTTGTGGCTTGAATAAGATGTTGGGGTGGAATGTGCCCCTGGTATTATTTTTGTTGGGGTGGATGTGCCCCTATTGTTGTTTTTGGGGTGGAATGTGCCCTTGATGTTGTTATTATTGGGGTGGAATGTGCCCCTAATGTTGTTATTGGGGTGGAATGTGCCCTTGATTTTTTTGTGTGGGTCTATAAGGAGTGTATACCTTTTTATCTATGACTTGGTTCTAATTTATTCCTTGAGTTGAGAAAATAGGCCATTGATTCTTGGATTGTAAAACATTCCCTGAATTTGGTTGATTGGTACCTTGTTGATTTTGGAAATTTTTGTGTTTATTTACCAACTTTTGTGTTGGTTGAAAAGAACTAACCAAATTATCTTGAGGGTTTTCCTCAATTCAAATTGAATGTTTGGGTCTTTGAGTTTGTGAAGTAACAAGAGGTTATTAATGATTGAATAATGTATGTTCTATGTCAAATGGAACATTTTTTTTGGTCTCTTCTGACCTCAACTATTCATTTAGATTACCTTGATCCACTATGGTTATGTTTTCATCAAATATTTATTGTGTGTTTTCAACCACATTTCCTTGTTCTTTCGAAGCATCATTGTGAATTGAAGTGGCAACTAATGAGTCAATTAATTCTACGATAATTTGATCCACATATCGTTGACTTAGTTTCTTGATCTTGGCTAGAAGATCCAAATTTGTGGGTTTTGAGTCTATTTTTATTTCTTTTCCTTTGTTAGAAGAAGAAGGTATGTCTATTTACGCAAAAGATTGATCTTGCCATCATTATTCTCCTTCTCTAACTAAGGTAATAAATTATTTTGTAGGAAATTCTGAAGGTAGTTTAGCACCTGATTCTATCAACCTAAGAAGTGCTTCATCTTAATCTTCTTGGGGTTGATATTCATTGTAATCATCTTCAGATCCTATTGTTGTAGGGATGTCATAAAAAATGTTATCTTAACCATCATAAAATTGCTCATCCTCATAACTAAGGCCATAAGAGGCCCATTATGAGTGAACCTTTAAGTCATGTCTAAAATAGCTTTTTTGTGTGTTTGACTAAATTTGGACCAATGTTTGGCAACCGTTTAAACAAAGTATGATTTGGTTCTCTTTTAAATAAATAACTAAGGTACCAAAGAGACTATAAAGGAGGGTGTCTTGGAATAACACACAATTAGATTATTTGGTTCAAGAGTTTACTCAACCTTTGGTAAAGTTGAAAGTGTATAGATTTGAAGAGGGTAAGGTAACTTCAAAGATCCAAGGTGAAAACTAGTACTATAAAAGCTAGTTCCAACTTTGATGAGTTGACCCTAGAAAATTAGAGGAAAGCTCTCTAAATTATGAAGAAGACAAAATGGACTAAGCAACTTAAGATGTAAAAACATACGTGAATCACTAAGTACAAGGCTATAATCAAATAGTTATCGCAATGTCACCACATGGCTCTAGTAGAATAAAATATCTTCTAGGACTCAAAGTGTAAGCCATACTCAAGATGACTTGAGTCCACCAAGATGATAATGTGATTTTGAGTCTAATAAATGGGCCTCAATCCAAATGGAAAATTAAACCCAAGTTAGAACAAGTTTAGTATGCAAATGGTGAACCCACTTTGACACACCAACCCTTAAAAATTAGAAAGGTTCAATTTTAAATGTGGATTATAAATGAGGGACTTAAACAAATTGGGTAAAAGATCTAGACTCAATCGGGCAGCATGACTATACCAAAGTGGGTGATATGACATAAAGTTTTTTATAACAATTTGAACAAGGAAAAGATAAATTTTCCAATTGGACAGCATAATACCTCCCTTGCTCAAGAAAATTGAGGACAATGTGTTTTGGTTAAGTTTTTTGAGTTAACAAGCAGTTTTAGACAAAAATCAAGACCAAGTAAGCTAATGACAAAAAAAATTTCCTAAGTCTAAACTGACAAGGTATGGCAAAGTGGGGTCAATTAAACTAGCAAGTTTTTGAACGTTTCTAGGGGAATCAATTGCATAATGACTTTCACGTCAAAAGATGCAAAAGAAAAGCATAAATTTTGGGTTTGTAGCACTTAGATTTTTGTAAAAAGGTCTATTCTTTTTCTCAACCACTACATCCTATTGTTTTCTTAGTGTAGTGCGATGTCCAATTGTGCACATTACATCCCATGTGCACTCCAACACTAGAAGATGATTTAACTACTCAAACCTTTGATCCTAGTGGGAGAAATCTGAATTTAGTACCAAGAGATGAAACCTTGGGTCAAAGATTCCATAAAGAAATCGTGGAAGGTAATAAAGTCCCCCTCGTAAGCCAAGATGAAATGAAATGAGAGACACAAAAAAGAAAGACTTTATGGTCATTTTCAAGATCACCCCAAACTATGATGAGTTTTTGGAGAGTGTTTTAGATGACATTCTTTCTAAGCCTTGGACTAGGATTTCTTGTAATAATGATAGCATTTTTTATTCCAAATGTTCCCTAAAGGGGACAGATAGAATAACATACATGCAACATCCTTCTTTTTGCCAATCAATTAATTAATCACCTATTGCATACAAAATTGACAAATGATTTCCATTTTTAAGCACCAAATAAGAGATTATGTGATGTTCCTTTTAGACCTTGGCCTTAATTGCTAAAATGGTAAAATATTTCACAAAAAAGGCCAAATGAAGCAATAAAGACCTAAGTTCATTTTAAGCCCAAATTAAAGATTCAAGACTTAGCCTAATATCATGATTAAAACACCAAATTTTAAAATGTTGAAAAATTTATGATGTGTTTTAAGCACTAAATAAAATATATCTAAGACTTAGACAAATCTTAGGTTCATTTAAAGCACTAATTCAAATGTGTGAAATCAAGCATAATAATTTCAAACCCAAATAAAAGTGTGTTTGGTAGTTAAAAGTATTCAAACCAACTTCTAAAATACCCCCTCAACCTATAAAAAATAATTATAAGGGCTTGCTTTTAAGTACTTAAGAGTTTGACCAAATGACATTAAGAATTTTGGCTCTCAGGTTGACAATAAATTTAGGTTGACAGTTGAGTTGGGTTGGATAGGTGAGTTGGGTTGATAGGTGAGTTGGGTTGACAAGTGAGTCAAGTTAGACAGGTGAGTTGGGTTAGACAGGCAAGTTGGGTTGGATAGGCAAGTTGGGTTGACAAATGATTTGGGTTAAACATGCGATTTAGGTTAGATAGGTGAGTTAGGTTCGACAAGTGAGCTAGTTTGATAGATGAGTTAGGATGAACCAAAGTTAAGTTGGGATGAATTAGAGTCAAGTTAGGCCAAACTAGAGATGAGTTGGGATGAACTAGAGATGAGTCGAGCCAAATCAGAGGTGAGTTGGGATGAACCAGAGTTGAGTTAGGCTAAACAAGAGCTAAGTTGGGATGAACCAGAGTCAAGTTGAGCTGAACTAGAGCTGATTTGGATTGAACCAGAGCTGAGTTGGGTCGTCTCAAGAATAAAACCATTGTTTATAAAAATGGATTTTTCAGCTTAAATTTTTGCTTTCTTTGCTTCCATACTCCAAGATCCTACATGACAATAGTTAGGAGGTTGATTGTAAAGGCATTATGGGTAAATTTATGGGTTGTGGTCCCACCGAACATGCCCAAATGTAGAGAGTATTGCATAACATTATTATTCAAATATTAATCTAATAAACCAAAGGAAGAATGCATAAGAATAAACCAAATTAAGCCTATCTATTCATGTGAGAAATACTAATGACATTGAAAGATAAATAAAAGAAAGTAAGAAATATATACCTTCCCAAGTGAATCCATTCTCCAAAATCAGCTCAAAATCATGTTCTCCCTTGATCAATCATCCTTATCTTTATCAACAATGGTGGCAAACTCCTCCAATGTCTCAATAACACTCCACAAAACCTAGGCTCATGATTTGAAATCACTAAACTAGCCTATCAATGAAGCTTGAAAAAAAAATCAATGATCAAATGCAAATGATTGTGGAAACAATTTAGCATTATATCTTTGCAATATTCAAGCTTAAAAATTATGTCCATGGCCTCTCTATTTATAGATTTTCAAAAATGACCAAAATCAACCATGACCATCCATCTCAAGATTGACATGTGTGGTCATGGATTAATTGAATTATATAATTAAAATCCATAATTATCCTCATCATGACTTTGGAAGAAGGGACATTAATGAGGCATGGGAGGTAATAAAGAGGCATGGGAGACCCATAATCCTGATATTTTATGCACTTATGGCTTGATGGATACCACCCCATATATGACATCACCTGATGATGCAAATAATAGTAATCAATTTCCACAAAAAATATTCAACAACTCTCATGTAAAATCCACTTAAGATCTTGATTTGGATTAATTAGCTTTAAACAAGGTTAATCAACATTTGTGCAATTATTTAGAAATTAGCCCTCAATTAATCAAAATGGTCAGAAAGTCATATTATTGAGTTGTAATTTGACTTGAGAAGAATTTAAAGGTGATGTTATATGTGGTGTAACTGCATTCCCATTTAGGATGTTTCCAACATAAAATAACAAAGGTATGAGATGTGTACCAATGAATTAGAAGAAAAAAGTAATCCAAAGCACAAAAAGGCAAAAATATTATTTTGACTCAAAATAAATTGATCAAAGTTAGCTGGCCCATAAATTTCATTTCCCCATTTATAGATACTTTGACCTAAATTGGCACTTGTAAATGACATATTTAAACCATTTATAGCATTTTATGGATTTTGACCTTAAATGTGCATTTTAGTGAAATTCAAGTAAGATTGGAAATTTCAACACAAATGGTGTTAGGAATTGGATGTCTATAGTCATCATATATGATCTCATTGTTTATATTATTTGGATTATATTCCACTCCATGAAATGATGGATTTTAGTATAAGTATTTGATATCATCATCACCGTCATCCTCTTTAAAATTAAGGCCATAAATTAAATACATGATCTAGTCATTTACAATGACATTATTTATTAATTATAT
>JARHVA010008650.1:157500-385000 GCA_037957365.1 Torreya grandis | reverse complement strand
AAGCTTGACTTATTAAATATATGCATGTGTTTTTGGGTGAAGACTTTCCATGTGTTAATTAAAGTGACTAAACCTTGTTGTGGCTTGCATAATATTTTTGTGTTCTTGTACTTTGTTTAGCCATGGGAGTTGGTCCAAACCTATTGGAATCATCCTTTATAATGAGGGTTTTTGGTTTTAATTTAACACATTTTAATGGACTATTGTTCTATAACTCATGTGTGTCATTTTTAATATTCAAGAATTATATAAGGTTATGAGACCTCATGATGATCCCCTGAATCCCCTGTGTTGATTATTATTTTAAAATCAACTTATTATCTTAAATTATTGTTAAAATCCTTAATTATTACCTTGGGATTGTTGTATGCTTGAGTTGCTTGCTTAACATACTTGGTTGATTTTGGTTACTGCTACTCCATTCTTGGATGACTTCATGGATAGGTATGATATGACTGGTAATGTTTTATTACAAATTGTTATTTCCTTATTAGCATGAGATTTTATTATGCTTTTTTGTAATGAGATTAGTATATTGAAATTGTAATTATTTTCATTGGATTTTAGTTTAGTCACATTTGAATTGTGGTATGCTAACATTGTATATGGATAGGGATCCTTTGAAATTGAGAAGTACAAACTTATGTTGTTGATCATGAGATAATATTTTGGAGTTCACATATAGTTCTAAATTCAATCCTTTGGATATACTAAGGTTTTATCTTAGATTGTTAATTGGTTATTCCTTGTCGATGCCATAGTGATACACCATATTATCATCATGATTGATTCTTTATTATTATACTACATTGCTAATCATTCTTGTTGTAACAACTAGTAACTTGTTTTGACACACTTAGTGTAGTAATATTTCATTGTGTGATCTTATATAACTTTAATATGTTCACTTAATAAAAACTGTCATGGAAACTTGAATAGTGATTTTTTTAGGCAAAGAGTTTATCTATTTTTGTGTTTAGGCACACTTGAGTGTTATATTTGGATTGATAGTTTTTTTATAAATTTCTAATGCTATGCTAGTGTATTGCCTTGTTATCTTCATCATGGATCATATGGTATTGATGTTGTACCCCTTTAAGAGTGACATGTATTCCTTATATAAGATTGTGGAGTTTTTATATGTATTCACTTGATATGTTTAATCATGGTACCTGAATTGAGATTGTGTAGGCATCTAAATTTATTATTCTAGAAATTTGGGCATGCTTGTGTATGCTTGTTTGGATCAATAATAAGATAGAATCTAAATTTGAATATTAGTTGTTGAGTGTTATCTACTTATTTACTTTGGATATATATATATATACATATATATATATACATATATATATATATACATATATATATATATACATATATATATATATATATACATATATATATATATACATATATACATATATATACATATATACATATATACATATATATATATATACATATATACATATATATATATATATACATATATACATATATATATATATACATATATACATATATACATATATATATATATATATATATATATATATATATATATATATATATATATATATATATATATATATATATATATATATATATATATATATGGCTCATTTACATTGGAATGACTCTTATGTTAGCATGAGTAGATAGAGTTATGCTTTAGTGATTTTCATTTGTGTATGGAGTATGGAGTATAGAGACTCCATGGATGTTTTAGTTTGGATGTGGTATTATGAGAGTATGTACATTTTGATATTGGAACAAATTGCTAGTTCATGGATGGAGAAAGTAATCTCAAACCACCTAAAATGTGAAGTAAATGGTAATAGTCATATGATACAATTCCTTACATGATTATATTGATGAATATGACTAAATGTTACATTTGAACATGAATCTTATGAGTTGAGTGTGACTATTGTTTTATCCCCTTATTGGTTAGAATTTTCTTGCTTAGTAGACATAACTGTTGGTTTGAATTTGGTATGTGTAATTAACCATGTCTAAACCTTAATGCTTTTATGCTTCTACAAATTGGTTTATTGGTAACCATTTCAGGCAAGAATAAAATATACTGGTGCATAGATGAACATGTTACTCCATGTTAAAATTACTTAGTATGATGTTATATGAAGTGAGTTAATTCATTAATGAATTCCATAAGAAAATAAAGGGTTACTATTATAAAAGTTAATCATGCATAATAAATTCCCTATTATAGGTGTGGCTAGAATTACTTATGTAAGTGCGTAAGTGGAATGTTTAATATACCTTCCTCACCAAAACATCAGTTTTTAAAATAACCAATGTTATATATGTTGTTCCTAAAATTTGTCACTTATTTTGGGACAACATGTGAACTATTTTTTGGTCCTACGAGCTAGAAATTTCACTCTTCCCTTTGTAGAGTAAGATACTCTACATTTTATTTTGAGTTTCAGTTGGGTGCTCTAAGTTTTGTCCCTGCATGTTTCAGTTTCGAGGCAGTAAGGGTTATGACACAGGGCACAGGTTTCTCATTTTACACGGGTTTTTCTTTTTGCCTAAAGTTTTGTCTAAATCTTAAAGTCAAATGGAAGCTTCCAAGTGTCATCTACCAAGACCCATTATAATTTGTTTCTAAAAATAGTGGAACATGCCACGTGTCCCTTTATAACTCAATAGAATGCACCACGTGTCTGCATCTGCATTCCAAAGTTTCTTATAAGATTCTTTCAAAAAGCTTCTCTTAGAGTCCCACAAAGGGTGCCAAGTGGCAACTGCAAAAGGTTTTAATGTTTTTTTCTAAATGTAGTAGAAGGCACCACGTGTCCCTTGTAAAGCTCAGTGGAAGCTGCCAAGTGTCAACATCCACATTTTCTTCCTTTTGCTTCCTTATCGAGTAAGGACTGTGGTAGGCCTCGGGTGAGTTGTTAAAAGTAAGCATAGAGAGCCAAATGTCATCATCTATGTGAATCCAAATGAGTCCCAAATGTTTCTATAGTGATTTTAAAGCTCAACAGAAGCTGCCAAGTGTCATCTTCTGTAGGACTCTCAAAAGGTACCTAAAGCTTCTATAAGTTAAACGAATGCTACCAAGTGTCCTCACCTATTTCATAGTGGAAGGTGCCACGTAAGATCAGTGAAAAGTGCCACCTATCCCCATTTCCCTTTTGAAGTTGCTCGGGAAAGAAGTGTTGTGCGTCCCATTTTTTATAAGATTGGTGAAGTTTCAAAGAAATAGACTATGACAGATGTCAAAGGCAGAGCACTCCCAATAAAAAGACATGAAGGAATTGCTAAGGAGGATGACGGGCCTACAGTCATCAAATTTAGGACAACCAACTAGCCGTTAGATTTCAAACAATGACGGACATGATGACATCAAATTTGTGGCAATAAAGTGCCTATTGATCTTTACATGCTTAAATGCGGACCTGAAAGCATTCAAATACCTTCAGGCTGAAAGGAAGAACCACCGAGAGGAGGAACCAAAGGAATCAGAAAGGAGAAAAGATAGCCCAAGGGCTCAAATCACAGTAGAAAGAGGGAGAGGCTGAAATATCTACATAGTAGTTATTCCAGTAGGTGGAATAGTCCACAAAGTAGATATTTTGACTGACAAACATTGAAGACATGGCTTGCTTATCTCCCTTGGAGTAAAGACAAAATGGATAGCTGCATAGACACCAGATGATCTAGACCTAGGAGAAGACATTTGAGATGAATCGACACACCATAGTTAAGATAGCCACCCTGTTCTAACATGGCCCCCCTGACAGAACTAAAAATGCATTCAAGGCATTGAATGCACAGCATGGGCCATACCATGAAACAAAGTGCCAAGTCTTTCTTGGCTGCTATATATTGTAATCTCTTTTATTGTTTTAGGGGTATCTCTCTATTATAGAAGCAAAAATCTACCGAAATTGAAAGGTGATTACTAAGACTTTGAGCTCAAATTGTTAATCATATTTCTTTGTTTGATTGAGAAAGCAAGTTACTTTCAGACTTTGTGTTGTTATAGCTTATGTCATTTTAGGAGATTGCTCTTATGTCTATCTTCTGAATGCATTCTTGTCTAGTTAATGAAATAAGCAAAACTTGTGGAAGCAATTAGGAAGGTGTCTTGAATCCAATTATGGGAAGACTTTGTCATGTCTACAATTGCCTTTAGTGTGTTTGTCTATTTTCTGTTCCTATGTAAAGGACCTTGGGATGACTTTGTGCCCCCATTGTCCTTCATATTTCACTCTTGAGTAGTCGAGGTGGAGACTTTGCGTTACACCTTATTCTGCTGGTTACTACGCCCTTGTTACCAATTACTTGTTTTCTACCTGAAAGAACTCTTGTTGTTTCCTATCAGACCACTTTGGAAAAAAGAGAAGTGCCTTTAGTGTCTTCACCAAGATTTTTCCTTTGCTTTTGGACATGATCTCTGAAAAAAGAGAGATGGATGGTGTTATCCTACCCCTGAGTGTTATTTTTTGCATATATATATATATATATATATATATATATATATATATATATATATATATATATATATATATATATATATATATATATATATATATATAGCTCCTCATAGTTATAAGGGAACCTCCCCTTGATGAGAGGAGAGATTTGTCCCCTTCTGATGTGGTAAACCTGCACATCTGGATGACCAATATCCCTATGATGTGGTTGAAGAGACCTATTTTGCTCATCAGTTAACTGGTGATAAAATATTCACCCAACAATTTTTAGCGACTCCACTGGGGAAGAGCGCATAGTTTGAAGTCTCAAGCTTCAAGCTGAAGTAGATCCTACTCTTTTCCATTTTTGTTCTACAATCTAGTAACTCCACATTATACAAGAAGCCAAAAATCTCAAGGTGTTGTTGACCCTATCTTTGAGTTGGTGCAGTAGAGCAATTTCGATTTGTTTCCTCCACAACCTAACCTTCAACGAACTAGGAGTCTTCCTCCTACCAACACCAAGTCACCAATACAAGGTAGAGCTTCTTGTTTTGCCCTTAGTAGAGATTTTCCTATACATACTCCACCCAAATTTGTTATTCCACTTTTACATAATCAAATCATGGCTCAAGGCCTCTGGGGTAACTCTTTTAGTCCACTAAATTTGACCCCACCTCTACATGAGCTTCCACACAGTGCAAGGAAGAATTTCTCCAAATTCTTTGGTGATGGAAAAGTTCACCCTAATGAACATATTGTTGCCTTTAGCATAGCCTGTGGTGTAATTAGAGTGGAGTATGAAGACATAACAGTTAGGCTATTTGTGGAAACACTACAAGGCACTACTGCAGACTCGTTCTACCACCTATAGGCTTGATTAGTGACTGAATGGGACACTATCAAAGCTAAATTTGAAGCCAAGTTCAATCCTATAGAAGATGCACATGCCTTATTAGCCCAACTCACACAGATGAAGAAGGAACCTCATGAACCTATGAGGGATTTCATTGGAAAGTTTGACAAGCTGAGGAACCAGATTCCTACCATTGCTTAGCCAACACCTAAAAACCTCAAATGCTTCTTCAAAACTTAAAACTATCTGAAGTGAGTTTTCTACTAAGATAGGCTAGCCACATAGACCTTATTGCTGCTCAGGATTTGGCTACTAAGGTAGAAGATGACCTTATCTTGGATAGAAAGATAAGGAGAGATCTTAACAGAGGTAAATCCTCTTCGTCTTCTGAATACTCACCTATAGTCACTACTGATCCAATGATGTAGAAGTTAGAAACTGAATTTCTAGCTCTTAGGAAGCAAATGGCACAGGGGATGTCATCTGCTCCTTCATATAGAGATATTCCAAGGAGAACATTTCAAAATTAGTCATACCAAGGCAATGCGGCCAGGAATCAAGGATAAGCAAATCATATTATTCCCCCATAGAGGAACCTTGCTATTGAAGCACCTCCAACCAACTCAGCAGTTGGATATTTAGAAATAGAACATGATTCCTCTTTCCAACATGAGTTTGATCAAGAAAATGATGTTGATCTCTTTGCAGTAGAACAAGAAGAATCAACTGGTGACTCTAACATTGGTTTCCTAAATTATCAGGATGAACCCAGAAGTGAATGTAAAGTAGTTGAGGGATCATATGTTGTGTTCACCTAGTCAAAGAACCAGTCAATTCAATAAGATGATAAAGAAAAGCCAGAGGAGCGACCTCAACTAGCAATTTCAATTGCTAAGAGGGGAACCCCTCTTCCTTTACAGCCAAAGGACCCAGTGACTACAAGAAAGGTAAGTACACCAAATGTCCCTATGCCTTCTATTTCAAAATTTTAGTCTAGTCCTTCCCCTTCTAAAAACCAAAAGGATGAACTCCCATCCTCTGCTTCTAGCTCTTTTCAGACGTTTGACATAATTGACCATATAAATAAAACCAAAATTCAAATGTCTAAATTTGAATTTTTGCAATCCAACCCTGAGCAATTAGATAAATTGGTTCAATGTGTAAAGAACCAAACCATCCCAGCCAGACAAGATGCTAAGAAAATAACTTATGATCCCCCAAGGAACATGCCCATCCCAAACAACCTTGTCATTACTCTTCCTGCTGCTCCTGGTAGGACTGAACCTTTCTATGTATCATTGTTGATAAATAGACATTAGTTGAACAATTATATCATTGATTTCAAAGCTTTGAACAATGTCATGCCTACCAAAGTGGCTGAATCCCTTGGCCTTACATTGACCAAAACATTTGGAAGATGTTTCTCCATGGAAAATAAGAAAGTACCTCTGTTGGGGCAAATCAAGGATGCCCAATTCACATTTGCAGTGTTCTTAGACAAAAGAATCAAGATGATTGTCTTGGTGGCTGACGTCCTAGCATCATACAGCATCCTTCTTGGCTGAAATTTTTGCAAGGATGTTGGTGGCAAGTTGAGCATGGACTTATTTGAGGCAAGGATTCTGGTCAAAGGCATTATGAAAAGATTAATCCCTTAAAAGGAAGCAAAATATGTGGTCACCTAATCATCAACACCTGAAGCTCAACTTCTATTTGAGTCTTCAAGCATGGGTAACTACTTTCTGTCCATAGAAGAAGTTTATGAAGTGCCTGTTGAAGCTCTTGAAGGTGTCAACCTAGAAATACATTTGATTGTAATAGCAGAAGAATTAGTGGAATGCAGTGCAAGTGTAGAAGAATCTCCCCTTCCAAATGAAGAAGAAACTAAAGAAAAACTAGTGTCTAAGGAGGTATGGATTCTAGAATTTGATGGTAGCTACTCCTCTACTGGTTCAGGAGCTAGGATTGTGCTAATATCTTCTTAAGGAGATATTTTTCCTTCATCATACAACTTACAATTTAGTAACACTAACAACACAACTGAGTATGAATCTCTCTTAATTTGATTAAAGGCTGCTCGTGACAAAGGTATCAAACTCCTTCATGCCAAGGGGGATGCTGAACTAGTGGTTTTTTAGGTGAGAAACTTGTACCAAACCAAAAATGAGAGGCTTCACCATTACCACAATTTAGTCTAGGATCAAATTGTAAACTTTGATGCTTTCAGCATCTCTGTAGTTCCCGGGGAACTCAATGATAGAGCTGATGCTTTGGCCATTTCAGCCACTCTTTTGGTTCTGTTGTCCCCAAAAAGTGCCACTTATTTTTGGGACAACCTACAGACTATTTTGGACCTACACCAACCAAAATCCTCTCTCTCCTTTTCAAAAATTGTTCTGAGCATCTAGGTTCCTCATTTTTCAAAGCTTTTTTAGAAATCTACAGACTCTACAAGCTTGAATCTATGGACTCTGTAGGCTTGAAACTATGAACTTGGCTTCTATGGACTCTGTAGGCAGGGTCAAATCTATGGACTCTCAAGGTTGGTTTTTACAGACTCTACAGGAAAGAAACGGGTTCAAATCTTAGACAAATAACAAAGAATGAATCAATTGAACTATTGAACCGTTGAACCAAAGTTGGTTCAATCCATAGGTTCAAGGGGATGCCCTAAAGCCAAAGGAAAAAGTGCCCTTATGGAGGGCAATGAGCAAAAGTAGACAAAATTTGGAAATCCCTCAAGAAAATGGCTAAGTGAAAGAGGCTAAAAGAATTCTTTCGAGAAGATTTTCCTCAACAAAATGTTTAAGGCAAAATTCCTTCAGACTTTTATATGAAGGAATTAACTCAGAGAAAAAGTCTGAAGAAATGGAAAAGAATGAATGGCTAAGTAACATGAACTTTCCTTTAGACTTTTTGTCTGAAGGAATTCTTTTGGGCTTTTTGCCCGACGAAAAAAGCCCGTCAGGGAAGTCAAACCCTGAAGCCTGCCTGAACATCCCGAAGGATAAGTACCCTTGCAGGGGGCACTTGATGACAGAGAAAGGACCATTTTAAAAGCCCGAAGGGACACCTTCCCTCTGAGACGTCCCAAAGGCTAAACAAAGACATAGAAAGGAACCTTCATAGACTTAGACAAAAAGGGCTTCAAAGGATGAATTGAATGAACCGATTGAACCATTAAACTATTGAACCAAAAAAGTTCAATGAGTTCACAGGTTCAACCAGAGCTTAGAAAGATAAAGGAAGCAGTGATTGAGCGAGACACAGGATGAACCAATGAACTATTAGGTTTATGGAGCTAAAAGCTTCACTGATGCAGACATGGAGAAGGCCATTGGAGGGGTTGCTGAAGGTTGCTGAGGGTCAGAGCAACCGACGTCGGTCTGATCAGCCGACGTCGGTAGGATAGTGAAGAGAAGCAACCGACGTCGGTCAGGGATCAGCCGGCGTCGGTCACCTCCAGGTAGACAGGGACCGACGTCGGTCGCCTGTGTGGTTTGACTGCGAGCTAATTACGGGCAGTTAGCTAACGAACCAAGTGTTTTCATGATTAGAGCTATTTTTAGACTGAGAGCTATGGATCTAATTATTGTAATTAGATGTCTAATCATTGTTTGGATGAGATCTATATAATAAACTCATGGTTGTATTGGAAAAGTGTTCTAGTTTGAGTTGAGCAAAGTTTGCTCCTTCTGTATGTGAAGTGAGTAAGGGTGTTCCTCCTAGTTCCCTATCAGTGCCAAGCTTGGTACTGGTTGGAGAATCATAAGGACTTGGTGAGGCAAGGACAAGGGTTCTTCAGGGTGTAGAGTGATCTACATGGTAAGTAAGATCGTTGATCTGCAGGTGTATGTGTGTGCAAGGTCAAGGTTCACAGGTGAGCAGAATCGGGTTTGATTTGCAGGTGTGCAGGATCATATAGATAGAAACACAACATGGAGCAGTATCAGGCAGGATCTACTTTTAGTACAGGTGTGCACTCGGATAGAGCAAAGAGGAAGGCAAGGGAGTTCCTTCCATAAGTATGGTCTGTTGAATTGTAAGTTGTTGCAGGTTCATGGGAGATCTACTTGAAGTACCTTAAGTACTTGTGGAGTACGTGGAGTACATGTGGAGTGCATGGAGCACTTGTGGTGTGCATTAAAGCACAGGAGGTGAACACCAACTCTGTATTTTGAATTGGGTGTTGGGACCTGAGAGGGAGAGCTTTGGGGAGAAGATTTACTGTTCACTTGAGGTGTGGGAAACCTCTGTAAGGTGGTGGAGAAGAAGTGGCATCTTCTTTATTGTATTCTTTTCTGTATAAAGTGTTAATACAATTTGTGTATTATCTCTCATATCATGTGTTATTCTGAATTCTAGTTACTTGGTGAATCTGGTTAATTTCTGCATATTAAGTTGCTTGGTTTGGTAATCATATTGTGCTCTTCTGGTGGAGCAAGATCCTGACAAGTGGTATCAGAGCTTTTGGTTGGGATACTAACAGATTAGTTTAGATCTGGGTAGTGTGTTTTGATTATAGGTCACTCGTAGGGGTTTTTGATTGAGTGGGAGTAGAGCAATGGCAGATGAAAGTAAGCTAAGAATGGAGGAGTTGAAAAGCACAGATGGTCACTCACGGTCCTATGGGAAGAAAGAGCAGGTAAAAGATTATTGTTGGTTGGTAGCAGATCAACATGAAGAAACTGAAGAAGCAGATGTAGCAGGTGTTGTTGCACAGGATGCTCTGTGAGGTTTCTTGGATAAAGTTGAATCTTGGATAAAAGATTCAGTTGCCTCTTTCCATGTAGCCCTAGGTAGAGGAGCTGGTGAGCCTTGCCAAAGAATTGGCAAAGGGGAAGTGAAGCTGAAATTGCAGGCGGCCAACACACAGGTGTTGATGAAGGTCATGCAGGGCCTAGGTTTGGAGATATGGCTAATTTCTTTAGAAAGATTGGGTGATGAGAGATGCACAAGAACTCTCACAGCGGATGCACTTGAATTAGCTGGTGGTAAGAAAATAGGTACCCTTTATCTACTTGTTTATATTACTGATTCTTCTTCTGTTGCGGAGACGTGGCTTCGTAGGCTTGGTCACATGAGCAGGAAGGAGATGCATGTTCTTAAGTGGAAGACAGATATATTTGACAGGCTTAAGAACTGGAAAGCCTTGGTGTTTATGGAGGAGATGGCAGACAGAACCCAGTGGATGGTGCTGGATACTTCTAAGCAGGGCAGTTTGGACATGGGTTTTGATTCAAAGAAGCTCACAGGTAAAAATTCATCACTCACAGGTGAACACAGGTACCGATGTTGGTCAGGAGGAACCGGCATCGAACAGACAGGTGCCGATGTTAGTCATGTGCAGACCGAAGCTGACGATGTCGGGCAGGGTAAGACCGACGTCGGTCATGAGGACCGACGTCGGTCATGAGGACCGACGTCGGCAATAGGTAAGACTGATGTTGGTCAGAGGACCGACGTCGGCAGCAGGGACACCGCAGGGTCGGTAGTCAGGGATACACGCATGGGAACCGACGTAGGTCAGATGCAGACTGTGGGGTGACCGAGGTCGGTCACTGTAACAGATTTTGGGTGGATAGCACGCTGTCAAGGAGTCTCAAACACCCATACAGAGGACTGAAGACGTAAGTAGGCCCTCAAATTCGTTGTTCCTCTTCTTTATACATGTTGCTGATTGTAGAGCAGGAAGGATTTAGGAAACAGGTGTGAGCTCGGCATGGATGAGGATGTGATTCCTTAGAGGAGAACCAAACAGGTGTTTTTGGTAGGATTTCCAGCTGGATGGAAGCACAGAGATGAATGGATACCTTAGTAGAAGAATAGAGAGAATGGACACATGAGACGGAAGACCAGGTATATGGTCTTGAGGAGCTGTAGTACAGTGGTACAAGTTTTTTGACAGTTGGAGGACGAAGCATGGCTTCAGTCAATGTCAGGGTAACTACTGTGGTTTGTCTTACCAGGGGGATGATGAGTCGCGACATCATTCTGTTGCTGTATGTGGATGGTATGTTTTGCTAGCAAGATTGTACATACAGGGTTTTGCTGAGCTAAGGGTAAGATTAGTTTCAGTGGCATGTCAAGAGGAGTTTGGAGCAGTAAGATTATTTGACATGGGAGACATGGAGATCACCGGTTGATTTTGTCTCGAGTGGGAGCTGATGTGAATCAGGTGTTGGCGAGGTTTAGGATGTAGAGCCGGAGCACACTAAGGGTTGGATAGGTATAGTGTCCGAAATCACATGAGGTCTGGTATAGACATGAGTATTCCCATGTAGTGGGAGCTGTCAGAGAGTTAGGAGCCAATTCAGGGAAGTGGGTTCTCAGGTACTTGAGAGGGACTGGCAGTAGGGATTCATGCTATGCAGGGTCAGGACTTCACTACATGTGTTTGTAGGTTCATATGTGGCAGGGTACTCGGATGACAAGTGGTACATCACAGGTTGTGTGGTGGGTTGTCTTCAGGATTGATCTTGAAGAGGGATGCAAACTAGGAAACAAATTAGACGGGGTACAGGTATAGGTACAGTGTAGCTGTTTATCTCCAAGTGGGAGATTGTTAGGTTTGTGGAGCTAAAAGCTTCACTGATGCAGACATGGAGAAGGCCATTGGAGGGGTTGCTGAAGGTTGCTGAGTGTCAGAGCAATCGGCGTCGGTCTGATTAGCTGACGTCGGCAGGATAGTGAAGAGAAGCAACTGACGTCGGTCAGGGATCGGTCGGCATCGGTCACCTCCAGGCAGACAGGGACTGACGTCGGTTGCCTGTGTGGTTTGACTGCGAGCTAATTACGGGTAGTTAGCTAACGAACCAAGTGTTTGCATGATTAGAGCTATTTTTAGACTGAGAGCTACGGATCTAATTATTGTAATTAGATGTCTAATCATTGTTTGGATGAGATCTATATAATAGACTCATGGTTGTATTGGAAAAGTGTTCTAGTTTGAGTTGAGCAAAGTTTGCTCCTTCTGTGTGTGAAGTGAGTAAGGGTGTTCCTCCTAGTTCCCTATCAGTGCCAAGCTTGGTACTGGTTGGAGAATCATAAGGACTTGGTGAGGCAAGGACAAGGGTTCTTCAGGGTGTAGAGTGATCTACATGGTAAGTAAGATCATTGATCTGCAGGTGTATGTGTGTGCAAGGTCAAGGTTCACAGGTGAGCAGAATCGAGTTTGATTTGCAGGTGTGCAGGATCATATAGACAGCAACATAATAGGGAGCAGTATCAGGCAAGATCTACTTGGAGTACAGGTGTGTACTCGGATAGAGCAAAGAGGAAGGCAAGGGAGTTCCTTCCATAAGTATGGTCTGTTGAATTGCAGGTTGTTGCAGGTTCATGGGAGATCTACTTGAAGTACCTTGAGTACTTGTGGAGTACGTGGAGTACTTGTGGAGTGCGTGGAGCACTTGTGGTGTGCGTGGAGCACAGGAGGTGAACACCAACTCTGTATTTTGAGTTGGGTGTTGGGACCTGAGAGGGAGAGCTTTGGGGAGAAGATTTACTGTTCACTTGAGGTGTGGGAAACCTCTGTAAGGTGGTGGAGAAGAAGTGGCATCTTCTTTATTGTATTCTTTTCTGTATAAAGTGTTAATACAATTTGTGTATTGTCTCTCATATCATGTGTTATTCTGAATTCTAGTTACTTGGTGAATCTGGTTAATTTCCGCATATTAAGTTGCTTGGTTTGGTAATCATATTGTGCTCTTCTGGTGGACCAAGATCCTGACATGAACCAATTGAACCTTGAATCGAAATCGTTCAAAGTTCAATGGTTCATAGGTTTAAAAGTTTCAAAGGCAACCTCAGTCAAGGAAAAAGCAAAAAACAAGTGGTTTAATTGATGGTTCAACCAAGGGGAGAAGAAGCGATTGAACCAAGAATCAAGTGATCGACTGAAAAGAACCTGAAGACTCAAATTGATACAAGGGAGAGAAGATTGATGTAAAGGACCAAAATTATCTTTGAAAGAGTTATTTCTAGTAGGTGAAACAGTGGATCAAGTAGACTTTAGAGCACACCAAACCAAGGACGTGGCCTATTTTTCTTCCATGAAGTAAAGACAAATTGGAAAAGGACCAGATGGTCCATCCCAAGGAAGAAACATATTAGATGAAGGGACACACCATAGTTATGGAAATGCACTATTCTCATCATGGTCTCTCCAGATAGGACTAAAGGCACATTAAAGACATTGACTGCAGCATGGGCCGTCCCATGGAAAAAGGCAACAATCCTTGTGTAGTTGCTATAAGTTTGTAAATTCTCTCATTTGTAAATGAGACTTTTCATTTTTTACAAGATTGAAACTCTACCCATTTTGAAAGAAGACTGAGACTTTGAGCTCAGATTGTAATTTCATTTCATTTTATCTAAGTGAGAAAGCAAGTTGTTTGTAGATTTTGTGCTATTTTGACTTGTGCTACTTTAGGAAATTATTCTTATGTCTATTTCCTAGAAGCATTCTTATTTATTTAATTTGACAAGCAGAATTAGTGAAGGTAAAAAGGGAGGTGTCCTGAAAACAATTGTGAGAAGACTTTGTGCTTTCACAATTGTTTTCAACGTGTGTTTTTCCTTTCTTTCTATGTTGAGTATTCTGGGATGACTTTGTGCCCCCATTATCCTTTGTGTTCTATTTCATTTTGTTGGTTATTGTGCCCTTTATCACATGTTACTTTTACTACCCAAAATAAACTCTTGCTATTTCCTGCAAGAACACTTCTGAAAGAAGAGAAGTGCCTTTAGTGTTTTCACTAGGCTTTTCTCCTTTGTCTATGAGCATCATCTCTAAAAGAAGAGAGATGGATGGTTTATTCTACCCCCCATGTGTTATTTTCTGCTTATTTATATTATATATAGATCCTACGTATCTATAAGGAACCTCCCCTTGATGAGAGGAGAGATTTGTCCCCTGTTGATGTAGTAAACCTGCACACCAGGATGACCCATCACCCTATGCTATGGTGATAGGAACTATACTGCTCACCAGTTAGTTGTCTGACAAAATATTCACCCAATAGGTTCCTCATCCCTAACTTCAAAGGAGATAGGTACACTATTGAGCTGGTCTTTTGACCAAGTGTACTTAATAATGCCAGTCATTAGCAAGTGTTTAAAAATGACAACCAAATCATTGCTTTCTTAGAGCAAAAGGATAACTTTGAATAGCTACACTTTGAAGGTAGTGAGCCTCAGAAGCTTGAACCAACCCCTGAATCAATTGTAGATGCAGGTGAAGAATTCTAGCAACTCAAAGGGAATAAAATCTCAAAAGGCCTAGTTTCCTTGGATAAGTTGTTTGACAAACATGACAGGTTCATCAAATAATAGCAAATGGATTCAAGCTCCTCTCAGGAGTTTGATCAAATAAATTTGGGTACAATGGAAGATCCCAAAATGGTGAACATTGGGAAGTGTTGCATTCTTGAGGAGAGATCCAAGTTCACTACTTTACTCTACCAGTACATAGATTTCCTAGCATACTCTTATGATGATCTGAAGTCACTCAGGCCTAAAGAAATCCACCATGACATTCCCCTCAAAAGTGATTCATCACCCTACAGGCAAAAATCTAGGCAGTACAATCTGAAGATATCAAGTACTATTCTGTCTAGAATACAAAAAATGTTTAATGCTAAAATCATTTTCCCAATGCATCATTCCACATGGATTGCCAACATAGTGCCTGTAAGGAAGAAGAATGGTGAAATTTGCCTTTGTGTGGACTTCAGGAATTTGAATCAGTCATCCTTAAAGGATAACTATCCTCTACTCATCATGGATCAAGTGCTTCAGATGGTGACCAGTTTAGAGATGTTATCAATGTTGGATGGCTTCTTGGGATACAATCAAGTTGAAGTTGGTGAAACAGACTAGCATAAGACTGTGTTCACCATGCCATGGGGCACCTTTGCCTATCAGAGAATGCCATTTGGCCTGATAAATGTTGGTGCCACCTTTCAGAGAGCAATGGACCTTGCTTTCAAAGATGAAATGGGTAAGTTCATTGTAGTATGCCTAGATGATCTAGCCATCTTTTCCAAACATCACCTGGATCATGTGCACCACTTGCAACAAGTGTTGGAATGCTGCTGCCAGAATGGCATTTCTTTAAACCCCAAGAAATCTGTTTTTGGGGTAACAAAAGGAAAACTTTTTGAACACATCATGTCTATAGAAGGCATAAAGATTGACTTAGAAAGAGTCAAGTCCATCCAAGAGCTTACTTTGCCCACTAGTAAGATTAAAATTCACTCTTTCTTTGTAAAGGTGAATTTCTTAAGAGGGTTCATCCCCGAGTTTGCTGAGAAGACTCGACATATTGTAAACATGATGAAGGAAAAGACCATCTTTAGCTAGACTAAAGAAAGAAAATTGGCAAACCAAGACATTAAGGAAGCTATTCTCCACACCCCAATTCTGGTTTGTTCAAACTACAACAAGAAATTCACCATATATAGTTATGCTTTTGAACACACACTTTCAGCAATTCTAGTTCAGCAGAACCAAGAAGGTTTAGAATCTCCCATTTCTTTCATGAGCTATCCTCTTAAAGCTCATGAGCTGAAGTACTCAAACATGGAGAAGCATGCCTATGCAATGGTTAAGTTAGTAAAACATTTTCACTTCTACATCCTAAATTTACACGTTACTGCCTTGGTTCCTAATACCACGGTTAAATCCATATTAACTTAGCAAGAGTTTGGGACAAAAAGAGGCAATTGGATTAAAAAAATCCAAGAGTTTGATTTAGTCATCAAACCAATGAAACTGGTGTGTGGAAAGGGCCTATGCCAATTAATTGTTGATAACAAGCCAGAGGGAATAGAGCATGAATAATCAAGAGAAGAAGACATGCCAACAGTCCTCTTTATTTCCACTATCAATGAGTGGTATTTAGGTATTGCTCATTTCCTTACTTATGGTGAATGTCCTGCTCACTTATCTTATAAAGAAAGGAGGACTATCAAATTGAAAGCTGCCAGTTTTGTCCTCTGGGACAATGGCCTATATAAGAGGAGCCTAGATGGAGTGTTCCTTCGTTGTGTGGATAAAGAGTAGTAGAACCAAATTTTGAGGTCCTTCCACAATCTGGCCTATGGAGGATATTTTTTTGCTCCTGTGACTACCCACAAGATTCTTAGAGCCATGTAATACTAGCCTACTTTGTTTCAGGATGCATACAAATGGGTAAGAAGGTGTGAACTATGCCAACAGTTTATTGGAAGGCCCAAATTGGCTGCTCTACCTCTTAATCCAGTAGTGATAAAAGATCCATTTCAGCAGTGGGGAATTGACTTAATTAGTGTTATAAACCCATCTTCAAGTGTTGGACGTGTTTATGTCCTCACAGATACATATTACTTCACCAAGTGGGTGGAAGCTATCCTAACCAAACATGTGACTTCAGAAGTAGTGTGCAATTTCCTCAAGGAGAACATCATTTCCAGGTTTGGGGTCCCAACCAAGATTGTCACAAATAACGCAGCTTGTTTCACTTCCCAAGAGATTACTCAGTTTTGTTTTTACAATGGGATCACCCTCTCTCACTCTTCTAATTACTTTCCACAAGGGAATGGACAAGTTGAATCAATTAATAAGAACCTGGTGACTATCATTAAGAAGCTGGTGGATGACAACCAAAGGACATGGCATAAAGCATTGGTTGATGCTTTGTCGGTAGATAGAATTACACCAAAAAGGGAAATTGGTATGTCTCCTTTTCAGCTTATTTATGGGCTCAATGTTGAGATACCAATTACTCTAGAATTTCTAGCATTGAAATTGGCCAAGGTAATTGTAGATCAGACAATGAAAGCTCCATTGATAAGAGGATCATGTGCCTGACTGAGCTACATGAGCAGAGAACTATGGTAGTGGACCGAATTGTTGCCTATCAAAGTCTTGTGAATAAGCTCTTCGACTAGAAAGCAAAAATTCCTCTTGTGAAACAAGAGAAGAGAACCAAAGGGAATGCATGGGAAATTTGACTCCCTTTGGAGGGGCCCTTTCACTATTCATTAGCTCAATGGTGAAAATAGTTTCTTGTTGAAATATCAAGATGGCACATCTTTTTCTCTACCTCACAATGGGCAACATCTGAAGCACTTCAATTCTTGAAGTATCAGATAAGTTCACATGTACATATGTATATTTGTATAGCCTTTGTTTCTATTGGGTGTTATTTGTTTTCATTTTTTTGAGCCTTTCTTTTTGAGTAGCATGACTCCATAGCCCAATGGCATACTTCAAGGCTCTAGAGATTCTGGTTTCTACTCCCCTCAGTTGTTCCAAGTTTTTGACTGAAGGAAGTTCCCCAATTGGAGCTAGCTATTGTTCCCAAAATTTGTCACTTATTTTGGGACAACATGTGAACTATTTTTTGGTCCTACGAGCTAGAAATTTAACTCTTCCCTTTATAGAGTAAGATACTTTGCATTTTATTTTGAGTTTTAGTTGGGCACTCTAAGTTTTATCCCTACACATTTCAGTTTCGAGGTAGTAAGGGTTATGACATAGGGCATGGGTTTCTCATTTTGCACGGGTTTTTCTTTTTGCCTAATGTTTTTGTCTAAATCTTAAAGTCGAATGGATGCTTCCAAGTGTCATCTGTCGAGACCCATTATAATTTGTTTCTAAAAAGAAGTGGACCATGCCACGTGTCCCTTTATAACTTAGTAGAATGCGCCATGTGTCTGCATCTACATTCCAAAGTTTCTTATAAGCTTCTTTCAAAAAGCTTCTCTCAAAGTCCTATGGATGGTGCCAAGTGGCAACTGCAAAAGGTTTTAATGTGTTTTTTAAATGCAACAGAAGGTGCCACGTGTCCCTTGTAAAGCTCGATGGAAGCTGCCAAGTGTCAAATCTGTAGTTTATTTCTTTTGCTTCGTTATCGAGTAAGGACTGTGGTGGGCACCGGGTGAGTTTCTAAAAGTAAGCAGAGCACACCAAGTGTCATCATCCATGTGAATCTAAATGAGTCCCAAATATTTCTATAGTGAATCTAAAGCTCAACAAAAGCTGCCAAGTGTCATCTTCCACAAGACTCTCAAAAGGTACCTAAAGCTTCTATAAGTTAAGCAGATGTTGCCAAGTGTCCTCACCTATTTCATAGCAGAAGGTGCCACGTAAGATTAGGGGAAAGAGCCACCTATCCCTATTCCCTTTTTGAAGCTACTCAGGCAAGAAGTGTTGTGGGTCCCATTTTCTATAAGATTGGTGAAGTTTCAAAGCAGTGGACTGTGACAGATGTCAAAGGTAGAGCACTCCCAATACAAAGACACAAAGGAATTTCTAAGGAGGATGATGGGCCCATAGTCATCAAATTTAGGACAACTAACTAGCTATTAGCTTTCAAATAATGACGGACCTGAAGATGTCAAATTTGTGGCAATAAAGTGCCTGTTGATCTTTGTGGGCTTAAACACGGACCTGAAGGCATTCAAATACCTTTACGCCGAAAGGAAGAATCACCGAGAGGAGGAACCAAAGGAATTAGAAAGGAGAAAAGATAGTCCAAGGGCTTAAATCATAGTAGAAAGAGGGAGAGGCCAAAATATCTACACAATAGTTAGTCCAGTAGGTGGAACAGTCTGCAAAGTAGATATTTTGACTGACAAACATTGAAGACACAACATGTTTATCTCCCTTGGAGTAAAGACAAAATGGATAGCTATGCAAACACTAGATGATCCAGACCCGGGAGAAGACATTTGAGATGAATCAACATGCCATAGTTAAGATAGTTGACCTGTTCCACCATGGCCCCCCTGACAGAACTGAAAATGCATTCAAGGCATTGAATGCATAGCATGGGCCATTCCATGAAACAAAGTGCCAAGTCTTTCTTTGATGATATATATTGTAATATATTTTATTATTTTAGGGGGATGTCTTTGTTATAAAAAGAAAACTCTGCCAAAATTGAAAGGCGATTACTGAGACTTTGAGCTTAGATTGTTAATCATATTTCTTTGTTTGAATGAGAAAGCAAGTTACTTTCAGACTTTGTGTTGTTATAGCTTGTGTCATTTTAGGAGATTGCTCTTATGTCTGTCTTTTGAATGTGTTCTTGTCTAGTTAATGAAATAAGCTAAACTTGTGGAAGTAATCAAGGTGTCCAGAAGCCAATTGTGGAGACTTTGTGCTGTCTATAATTGCCTTTAGTGTGTTTGTCTATTTTTTGTTCCTGTGTAAAGGACCTTGGGACGACTTCGTGCCCTCATTTCCCTTCATATTTCACTCTTGGGTAGTTGAGGTGGAGACTTTGTGTTACACCTCAGTCTACCCTTATTACCAGTTACTTGTTTCCTACCTGACAGAACTCCTATTGTTTCCTAACAAACCAATTCTAAAAAAAGATAAGTGCCTTCAATGTCTTCACCAGAATTTCTTCTTTGCTTTTGAACATCATCTCTGAAAAAAGAGAGATGGATGGTGTTAGCCTACCCCTAAGTGTTATTTACTGCATATATATATATATATATATATATATATATATATATATATATATATATATATATATAGCTCCTCATAGTTATAAGGGAACCTCCCCTTTATGAGAGGAGAGATTTGTCCCCTTTTGTTGTGGTAAACCCGCACATCTGGACTACCAATCTCCCTATGTTGTGGTTGAAGAGACCTATTTTTCTCATCAGTTAGCTGGTGAAAAAATATTCACCCAATAATATATATATATATATATATATATATATATATATATATATATATATATATTGGCTTCCATGTACCTTGAGGTGTATTAATTCCTCTATCAATTATTGTATTGTATTGGCTATTTTCCAATATTGAATCATTTATATCGATTCCTTGAATGACTACCATTTTATCATTATCAGTTAGATGATGAGCTAACCTTGTTTGTAAATTTTACCATTTATCTTATGTCACAAAAATCATGTTGTTAAATTGATTGAAATATCTTCATGCAAATGATATTTTATTGTATGCTTATGAGTCCTAGTGTAATCCATATGTACTCAAATCAATAACTAGTTGCTATGTAAGTTTAACATACTAGATATTATGCCTAATTATTTATTAGGATAATGTTCTATTGGTTTCCATGTTGTGGGCTTGTTTGACCCAATGATTGCATTGATTGTTAATTTTAACTTTTATGGTTGTGCATATACCAATATGCTGAGTATATGTCACTCAGTTTAGCAAGTGAGGTTTGGGTCCATTATGCATCCAAATGCATACTCTGATATGCAACTTCAAAAAAAAAATTGAGACTGTTTCATCTAGTATCATATCAGTGTTTATGCTCTAGGGAACTTTGGGAATTATAGAATTGTTACATGGTGACAAATGAGTTATCTCAATTATGGAGAATTATGAAGTAATTCATAAAGCCACTTAGCCTTTCAGGTTGAAGGTTAAGGTATTGTTTCATATTTTCTTAATTATATATTGTTATGTGTATTAGTCAGAGGGAATAATTCCAAAGAATATAAATTTCTTTTGTATCAGTTGTTATCACCCCTATCCTTGGTTGGGGTTAACCCTTCTTAAATATGATTGTGTTAAGATAAGTCTCACCTATCAACCATTGACTTGTATGGGTGGGTAAATGGGAGTTAGGTGATACAGGCTTCACTCTTAGAATCATGGAAATGATATTCAAGTATCTATGGTTGGATCGTATGGGTGAGTCTTTCTTAGATACTTGGAACATTATGACCTAGAAAATATTGAGGGTTTAAACCTAGAGGGCATAATAAGGTGTGAAAAGGGTTGAATTTATTGAGTAAGTTAGAAAGTTGAGCTCTCCGCTCATGGAAAGGATTGCCCTAAGTTATTAAGAACCTATGAACTTGTATGAGTGTGCTAGCCAATGTTCACACTATGGATGGTTTTAGTGGAGTGGAAACATCTGCGTGAGGTGAATTGCTTGTAGATAGAAATTTTGCTCTGCTTATTTTTATAGGTATAAAACATTTGTTATATAGAAGCTCCTCAGAGTGTCATTACAGTAATAGATATGATAAGCAACCATAGATTTTAGCTTGGTTTGGGTGTCACTATAAGTGATTGGGAGTAGTGATATCATAATTTTATTGCAATGACAATGCCTAAGAGGCATTGGCTCATCCAAGATAATGGACTTTTATTAGCTAATATGTTGCATGGTTAATTGAGTGGCTATTATTATGCATTCTATAAAGAGATAAGCATATATGATGCTAAAAAATTATGCATTTCATCTAAGTTAAGCTTGATAAAAGGGCTAAAGTTAGCTAGTTTTGGCATGTTTCTTACGATCATGGATCAGTTCTACATATTTGCCATGTATTTTTACTCATGGATATGCTTGATTCCATGTGTATATTGATTGATCATGGTTGGGTTATACACCCATGGGGGTCTTTGTTCAGACTTGACTTCATTTGTCACCTATGAGGATGTCTATTGAGGTATTGGATTTGTCATGCATCTATGAGGATGTTTATTACAAGTTTTGATTGAACTTATTGATCGTGAGGAATTACGATTTCCATAGTAGTGTTATGGTAATATCTTTAGGCTTTGTATAAGCTCACTCTTTCCCAATTTGATGTTACATTAAATAAATCATCTCCATTCCACCCTTGACATGTTGGACTTAGTCAAATGATTGAATCATGATATAAGCTTGTTATTAGAATCTTAAAATAATGCTTGGATATCCATTGATTGTTTAAATGAGTATGCCATCTGATGAGGCTGAGGTATGATAGCTTAGGGGGATCAAGGGTATGTCTCAAGCTTAGAGGGATTGATGGGGTGAGTGTGATTTACTTGCATGATCAAGTTAATAGTTTTGTGGACTGATTATGTGATACATTTGATAGGTATCTAATGTCTTTTAGATGACATCTAACATTAGGTGGACCGATGTATATTCATTGACCCTTGTGCTTCATAAACCTATATGTTTGACTATTGAAATGTGGAAAAATACCTTGGCATAGTTACCTATACCTGAATGTGTAATTATCTTATGCAGATCTATTATACATATACATAGTTATGTTTATATATTGTATGAACTTTGTAAGATGTGAAAGTATTTCACCACATGAAATATGTGAACTTTTTGTACTATCTAGTTAGATTTTCAGGTATTCTATTTATTTTATACATGTATTTTTTTGTTGACAAACTATATTTATGAATCTAAGCACTTGTGTTTTGTAACTTCCTTATTGGAAGCTGAGTCTCTTGTCTAGGCTACCAAGTTATAGTGATGTGATGTATTTTTTTAATCCTGCATCATTGTTTTAGTTTTGAACATCGATGCAAGTATGAGGTTGAGGGTAAGGATCACTATTTTTGTAATTATTAGATCAGGTACGGGCTAGGGAGTGAAGTCTCTCATAGGCTAGAAATCCACTCCACCCTTTTTACATATGGTAGCCACTTGGTTCATTCAGAGTGTGTACCATGAGAACCACATATTGGTTATGGGACCCTCTTACATATTTGTCACCTTATGGTTTAGTGTTACTTTAGCTACCTCTTGAAGGTTGTTGTTAAACAAACTATGTGGAATATCATTGTGTAAGCATTATGAAGCAGTAACTGGTCCTACATTGTGTATGTTTATACAAATTAGCAAGGAAGTACTTATTGAAGTGCATGCATGTGTTATCATGTGTGTGTAATAATTCTATGATTAAGGTATTATCTTTCTATACCTATTATATATATATAATAGGTATAGAAAGATAATACATTAATCATAGAATTATTATATATATATATATATATATATGTATGTATGTATATATGTATGTATATATTCTAGTATGAATATATTTTGTATTGTTTTATGCATGATCAGATAATATGCTGGTTTTGTGTTCGAGATGAACACTATAAGTCATAGTTAGGCAGATTTTGTTATTTTAGATGACCATCTTTCTTTTCTTTTTCTATTTTCTACCATGAGGTAAGTGTAGTGTGATAGTGGAACTGTGATTTATGTAACCATCGAGTGAGCTCACAAAGTTATTGGAGAGCATGCAATAAATATTTAGGTAACATGTAAGGCCTGCATTGTCTTCTCTTGTTGTTTAATGTGGATAGTGTGGGATGTTGCACTATCCATTGAATGGTATTTTTTAGTTTAGAAGTAACCATTCAAAATGGGTTATTATCTTATAGTAGAATTTTATGATGAATGCTAATTAAATTATGCATAAGGCATAATGTGTGTTAGTAAAGACACTATTTTAGATTAGGATATATGTTTAAAGTCTTGATGAAAATTTTCAATTTGCAACTAGGGTCATAAAAGTTGCAAATTATCTATGGTATGTTATCCTCTTTATAAGAGGGATATCTAGCTAGTGTTTGGTTCTCTAACAAATTTTTGATTGAAATGGTTGAGTATTATTAAATCTACCCATATTTCACAAGCCTTTAGCTAAAAAAACTGTGTTTGGAAGGCAATGGAAGCTTTTGTTAGCATTTATTAAGGCATGGAAAATTCATTTTTATGGCTAGTAATGTTGTTTTGCCTTAAAATTTAAAAAGTCATGTCTTTATGAGTGGCCAAATTCTAATAGTTTTCTTAGAATTATGTTTAAATGGTGGTATGCCATTGGTATATGTGCTAAATAGGAACATTTTTAGAGCTATTAGACCTTTTACAAAACTATAATTGTCTATATTTGGTTGTTAATAAATGATCTATGCATCATAAATATGGAATTTCACCATGAGTTGAGGAATGTGTTTGGACATTATTGCTGTAATGACTTATGATAGCTCCTTATTATTCTTCCAGTGTCATAAAATGACACATGAGTCAATAAGACTTTTCTTATGGTTGTAATTATGTTTTACATTGAGAATAACAAATTCATCTTACCTAGATGGTGTAATTGCATCTTCTTACTTTATTGATATGTAAACTAATGGTTTTTCTAGTTAATATTTTGTGTGAGTAATGAAACCTTTATAAAGAGAGTGATAAAGTCCCTAGGGATAGTCAGGTCCTTGATTGATGATGTAATCGCCAAGACTGATCCTCTCTAAGAGGGGGAGGATGTTATGATCCCACATTTGTGCACCTTGACATGACTTATTAAATGATTGATTTAACATGTGTATAGTTTTTGTTACACTCCCTTGCTTAATTGGTTTGTGTTATTGGATTCTGATGCTAGGATATTTGATTATAGGTTGATGCATTTATCATTTTTATAATTCTACACTTGACGATGTATGGATTATTTGATGTACTTTATATTTGATTATAGTTCATTACTACTTTATCATTTTAGAAATTTTTTGATTAGATACTATTTATGAATTCACTTGATGGTTGTAGGTGCAAATTATGAGCTAGGTTGAATGTTAGAATCAACTTTTGTGGTAGCAGAGTGGTTTTGAGTAGTTGAATGAGTTTTCATAGGTAACCTGGTACTCTTAATTTATGTCATGCCTTTAGCTAGTCATGTTGTTCATTATTACATCATATTTTAATTCATGCCTTATCACTTTTCACTCTTTGTGTCATTTCATGTTATTGTTGATCCCTATACATTGCTTGGTGTTATTTTCATCCACTCAATTTTCCCCTTTTCTCTCTCTTGTGTACTCTTCACCACTTCATCTCCACTTGACTTTGCCTCACTTATTCTAGACACCCTATGATACCTACCTAGATCTACCCCCAATGACATGCCCCTTTTACGTGATTTATTTCATAGGCAGTCTTATAATTATCAATGGTTATGTTAATTGGTCATAAAACATTAAACATTTAATAGCTTTTAAAATAATATCTATTTTATTATTTCAAAGCTTATTATTTATTTTTACAGGTTTGTTATTATTAGGCATTTTAATTACATACATTTTATTATTTATTAAATTAATCTTAATTATGTTTATTTTTTTAATTGGATTTTGACTCAAAACTAAAAAAGCCATTAATGACCAATGTCCTAGGGGGTTTGGCATGAAGGTCATATGGGGGATGGGTCAATGCATTTGGTGGGGGGAGATAATTTCTCTCTCCTTATTGAATGTTATATGGAGAGGAGTAGGTGGAGGGACATGAAGATGGGAGGGAGAATAGTGTGGAGTAAGGAAGAAGTCATGGGAGGCATAGGGTAAAGAAGGGGGGAATGTGTAATGGGTGGAAAAAGGAGGCGTGAGGTGGAAGGAAAGGAAAAAATGTAGAAAAAAAAGGATACTATAGGGATAAAATGGAGGGGGTAGGTAGAAGAAAATAATACATGTAGGGAAGAATAGATGAAAAAGGGGTGGAGGGAGGAGAGAAAGAAAACATAGGAGAAGGAGATATACGTAGGAGTTTTCTCCTAAGGACATGGGATATTTTTACCTATATTTGCATCCCACTTGATTGATTCTCTGCTAGAGGTATTGCAAATTTAATTAATTAATCTATTATCATTATTTTCTTTCTTTCTCCCTATGTTAGATTGGTAAGTCCCCTTTGACTACAATTTGGTTATCTTTTGGAGTGTAAATGATTATTATTAAAACCATATACACATTTCCAAGATTATTCATTTTGGCACAAAACATGCAATAGGGGAATCAATTATACTTATTGTTTTCTCAAACATTATTTTAGTTAAACCCTAGTCCATTGCATGCATGATTTGACTATATATTCTATTTTATCATGCAACATTATGGCTGCTCATTATTAAAAATTTTATGTTTTAAATAGCTGTGTGAATATGAGGTGTTAACCCTTCTCCTTGGAGGAAAGCTGTAGTTTTTGATTTGGTTGTGTTTTCATGTTTTCCTATTGCTATCAATGATTGATTCAATTTTTATACAGTCCCTTAAATTTTAATTAGGAAATCCTAATCAATGTTCTCTTTTTATAAATTATTAACCTGGGTTTACCTTGATTTGGACACTGTAACCTATTCTGGCTAACCACACCCTCTTGGTGGTTCAACCCATGAAATAAACCTTATAAATTATTTTAGTTTTATTAAAAATCCTCAAGGGTAGAGTTTGTTTGGTTTATAAATTATAAATTCCATTGGAATTAATCTATTTTGAGTTTTAATCAATCATATGAGTAGACTTCAGTTGTGATATGTATATATTCGTTCAATAAGAAAAACCAACCTGGGTTATATTTAATTTCATAACAAAATTTGGATTATCATTATAATTCTTATTTTAAATTAAAGTTGATTTGGGCCTTAATTACTTAAAGAGTTGGGTTTGCTATGAGACGTATGGTTTAAAATAGATTTGGATCTCCTAAAAATTAAAAAGGGTGAGTTTTATTCTTATTAACATGTTTTCATAAATTAAATTTGGATGGAGGTTTCCGTGAGTTGGTTGTGTGTACATATTGAATGACACGTTATGGCTATTTGGTTATATTTTTGGCCCTTGGAATGAAGTTATGTATATTTCATTTAATATGGAACCAGTTAGATATACATTTATGTATGTACAAAACATGGACAGGTTGTCTCCCTTTTGGTAAACTGATTATTTTTGTCCCCTTGATTAAGCTCACCTTATTAAATATATGCATATGTTTTTAGGTGAAGAACTTCCATGTATTAATTAAAATGACTAAACCTTATTGTGGCTTGTATAAGATTTTTGTTTTATTTTAATTTGTTGAGCCATGGGAATTGGTGCAAGCTTATTGGAATCATCCTTTATAATGAGGGTTTTTAGTTTTAATTTAACCCATTTTAATGGACTGCTATTTCATAACTCATGTGTATCATTTTTAATATTTAGGGATCATATGAGGTCGTGAGACCTCATGATGATCCCCTAAATTCCCTGTGTCAATTATTAGTTTAAAATTGACTTATTATCTTGAATGATTGTTGGAATCCTTAATTGTTTCCTTGAGATTATTGTATGGTTGAGTTGTCTGATTAGCACGCTTGGTTGATTTTATTCTTAGATCTTCACTTGGTGCCATATAAAAGTTGAGTTATTTATTGTGATTTTTTTCTTTGACTATATGAAGCATACCCTTGTTAAATCACCATTCCCAAACTAGACTTAAATAATAGAACATTAGCTGGTATGCTTGTATGCCTAGGGTATAAATTTGTAATTAGAACAACTTGGGTTGACCACATGCTTAGAGGGGATCCAAGTTGATTATCTCAAAATATATAGGAATATATTTAGCTTGAATCCATTACTATATCTTTTGGTAGCCTATGACTAGTTGTCCCCACTTTTGATTTATACAATGACAACTGGTTATTTCTATCTTGCCTTGAAATGGTAATTATGCCTTGTGTTGGTGTTATGTTATTGTGATGTGATGTCAATTAGTCTAGAATCTAACCTGCTCAAAACTTCCTCCTTGACTTTGTTTGCCAAAACCACCATCTAGCTAATGGCTTGGGTGGTGAGGGCCACCGATGGTTGGGCTCATGGGGCTAGTTGGGAGGGTTTGTCTATTTTAGTTACTACTTCTCCATTCATAGATTATTTCATGGATAGGTATGATATGATTGGTAATATTTTTTTAGATGTTGTTATTTCATTCTTTGCATAAGATTTTATTATGATTTTTTTTAGCATGATCAGTAGATTACAATTATAATTATTTTCATTGGATTTAGGTTTAGTTACATTTGGCTTATGGTATGCTAACATTGTATATGGATAGGGATCCTTTGGAATTGAGAAGTACAAACTTATATTGCTAATTATGAGGTAATATGTTAGAGTTCACATATAGTTTTGAATTCTATCCTTTGGATATACTTGGGATTTATCTTATATTGTTAATTGGTTATTCCTTACCGATGCTATAGTGATACACCATATTATCATCATGATTGATTATTTATTATTATACTACATTAATAATCATTTTTGTGGTAATAATTGGTAACTAATTTTGACACACTTAGTATAGCAATATTTCATTTTACCATCTTATAAAATTTCAATATGTTCACTTAATATAAACTATCATGGTAACTTGAGTAGTGATTTGTTTAGGCATTTACCTATTTTTGTGTTTAGGTATACTTGATTTTTATATTTGGATTGATATTTTTTTATCAATTGATAATGATATGCTAATGTATTGCCTTGTTAACTTCATCATGGATCATATGGTATTGATGTTTTACCAATTTAAGAGTGACATTTATTCCTTATGCAAGATTATGGAGTTTTTATATGTATTCACTTGATATGTTTAATCATGGTACTTGAATTGAGATTGTGTAGGCAACTAAATTTCTTATTTTGGTAATTTGGGCATGCTAGTGTATGCTTTCTTGGATCAATAGCAAGCTAGAATCTAAATTTGAATATTAGGTGTTGAGTTTTATCTACTTATTTCCTTTGGACAATGATCCATATATATATATATATATATATATATATATATATATATATATATATATATGGCTCATTTCCATTTATAAACATTATAATGACTCTTATGTTAGCATGAGTAGATAGACTTATGATTTAGTGATTTTCATTTGTGTATGGAGTATAGACACTCCTCGGATATTTTATTTTGTATGGGGTATTATGAGAGTATGTACATTTTGATATTGGAAAAAATTTCTAGTTCATAGATGGAGAAAATAATCTCAAACCACCCACAATGTGAAGTAAATGGTAATTGCCATGTCATATAATTCCTTGCTTACATGATTATATTGATGAATATGATTGAATGTTACATGTGAACATGATTATTATGAGTTGAATGTGATTATTGTTTTATCCCCTTATTGGATAGAATTTTCTCACCCAGTAGACATAACTATTGGTGTGAATTTGGTATGTGTAATTAACCATGTGTAAACCTTAATGATTGTATGCTTTTGCAAACCCATTCATTAGGAACCATTGTAGGCAAGAATAAAATATAATGATGCATAGGTGAACATGGTACTCCTTTATGTTGAAATTACTTAGTATGATGTTGTATGAAGTGAGTTAATTCATTAATGAATTCTTTAAGAAAATGAAGGGTTAATGTTATAAAATTTAATCATGCATAATAAATTCTTGATTATAGGTGTGGCTAGAATTACTTATGTAACTACATAAGTGCAATGTCTAATATGCCTTCCTCACCAAAACATTGATTGATAAAATAACCAATGTTATATATATGTTGGCTGCCATGTGCTTTGAGGTATATTAATTCCTCTTTTAATTATTGTATCGTATTGGCTATTTGCCAATATGGAATCATTTATATCACTTCCATAAATGGATTCCATTATATCATTATCAGTTAGATGATGAGTTAACCCTATTTTTAAATTCAATAATTTATCTTAGGTTGCATCAAGCATGTTGTTATATTGATTGAAATATCTTCATGTAAATGATATTTTAGTGTATGCTTATGAGTCCGAGCATAATCCATATGTACTGAAACTGATAGCTAGTTGTTATATAAGTTTAGCATGCTAGATATTATACTTGATTGTCTATTATGATAATGTTGTATTGGTTTCCACATCATGGGTTTGTTTTACCCAATGATGGCATTGATTACTAAGTTTGACCTTTTCAGTTGCATGTATGCAAGTATGCCAAGTATGTGTTGCTCACTTTAGTGAGTTTTGGGTCTGTTACGCATCCAAATGCATGCTTTGATATGTAACTTTAAAAAAATGGTGGGTTTTTTCATCCTCTTATGTATTGCATGTAGTGGCTTCACAAATAGTAGTTCCACAACACCACACACTATTCAACTTCCTTTTCACAAAAATTGAGTTATGATCATGGATTGTTTGTTTTTATGTGTCTAATATTTTAAATATATATTATATATATTTCATAAATTTAAAATAGATGAATAAAGATAATTTGATAATTATGGAAAAAAATTATGTTCTTTGTTTTTATTTCCATATATGTAAGAATTTTGATACCATTTTTAAAGGTATTTTCTTGTTATTTTGGTAGGGTTTTCTTATAATTTTAACCAATTATTTTTTATATGGATTTCCTAAATTATATAATATTATTATTTATAGGGTTTAGGGTTTCTACCCCTAAATTTACTAGATTTTTGGAATTTATTTTTTCTATTTTTTTGCACTGAAAAAATTGGTTTTATGCGTTATTTTTCATAGGGTTTGGCTAGGTTTTCTACCTCCTATTTTTTTATAGGATTTAAGGGTATTTGATTTCTATCTATAATTTTCCATAGGGTTCCAGACTATTATTTTTGTTAGGGTTTATGGTTTGTCTTTTTCCTAGAGTTTTGTTAGATTTTTGTAGTTACTATTTTTTTAAATGTTTCTTCTTCTTTTTTTTTAACAAAAAAATTAGGGTTTTCTAAGATTTTTTCTATGAAATAAATATGTTATATCTATGAAAAAAAATTACATATACCTCTTTTTATGTCTCTAAAGTGATATTTCTATTCCCCCTCCTCCTCATGAGTTGTGCATAGTTATTCTCTCCTTTTGTCTCTAAAGTGTTTTTCTTCCTCCTCATCAATTAGACATAGTTTTTATCTTAATACCCTTCTTCATCTTCAATCTCAATCTTGATAATACAAATTCTTCCATTTCCCTTTCCCTCTTATTGTTTATTTGCCTCCTTTATATTTGACCCATGTAATTATTAATTTATCTATAAACTTAGCCTTTCTCTTTCACACTATATTTTTTTGTCTATTGCAAAATCCCCACTAAGATTTTTGCCTAAAAAAATCATAATTTCCTAGTTTTTATAGTGTAGTCATTTTGTCAAACACTTTGTCTACTTGTCATAAACAATGATATTCTCTATGTGAAGGTTTGGAATGTTTCAATTGAATTTTATTAACATAAATCATTCATAAATGGATGCATAGATGCAATGTATTATATAAATAGTAATATATAGATTTTGCTACACCTCAACACCATGAAAACTGTATCTAAAGAAGAACCCAAAAATCTGATTTCACATAGAAATTTATAGAGATGCCTGAGATTAAAAATATACTTAAATACATACCCTTTTTATGTCTAAAAGTATTATTGAATTAGTTATTCAATTTACTATCAAAAATATCCCTATGATGATGATGGTGTTACTTCTAAACTCATTCATATATGCATCTAAAACCACACGTTGGACTCTAAAATGGGAAGCGACTTCATAAAGGGGAGGTGTCTCTTTTCCAAACTATATTATGGTAGATATAAGGGATATGACCAATATAAGAGGTGATGTAATTTTCCAAGGGCATTGCACCTAGCATCAAAAACTCCCAACCATGTGCCAAAGCTAATTTTTTCCAAGGGCATGAGGAAAACTACAATACATCCCTATTCAAACCTTTTCTTATCTTCAATATAAATCACCATCAAATCTAAATTTATATTTTGAACAAATTTAATAAATTTTTAAAGAGAAACTCTAGATAAAAACTTTGTCAAAATATATCCTTTCACAACCAAAATCTTTGAATCTTGAAATAATAGATGTACTTGCAAAATCTAAGTGTTTTCGCCAAGGATGGCCGAATGGGTTTTTATCCAATCAATTAAGAACCCAAGGATTTTTTTCCTAGGGTTTGTTGAACCAAATTCATAAGCTCTTTCCAAAAATTTAAAATCAAAATCAATTCATCTACCACCACAATGATCCCTCAACCTCCTTTTATAACTTTTCGAAGCAATAAAATATTGCTTTTTCCTTATTTTCTCCAAAACTCCTTATGGAGCACTTTTCACGCTTTTTGAGGAATAATAATATTGTCTCATAAATAAAGTATTTTTTTCAATATTTCCACATGATATAATTTTTCAACACCTTTAAAATGAGATATTATGCTAAGTTGTCCCTTTTAATATTTCCAACATTAGACAACTTAAGTGAAATATTAATTAAATAGCTTAATAATATATCCAAGTTGTAGAAAGCACCCAAATGATATAATTTTTCAATTTTTATCATACAAAAGTGATATTGAAGACTTAGGATGATGATTAGAGGTAACCAAGTGACTTTCTAAAAATAACCCACTCCTCCAAGAAGTTTGGAGAGCACCTAAAGGGTCAGAAATTGATTAAAAAAGCATTAAAAGGATCTATCAAACCATCATAGCTCAAAACCATGAATAAATGATATGCAAGATTGACCTAAAGATTCTCTAAGAACATTAGAGTTCTTCCTAACTTACTAGTTAGCCTTCGAAAGCCTTTTAAACTAGCTAATTATGCACAAATTGGATAAGTGCCAAAAAGGGATATTACAGTCCTCCCTTCCAAAAGTTTCTTATCCTAAATAAATTAAAATTTAGGATGACCTAACATCACCACATAATTCCACCATGCACACCTTCTCATCAAATTGCCAACATGTGTTACTCTTGTCATAGAAAAAGTAGTAGGCAAACACTTGGAATGTTTCAAGACATCCCACTAAGATTTTCATGCCAAATTTGAGGCTAGAAAGGTTAAAATATTACTCTCAGACATGTAAAACCTTTATCCATCATCCAAATAAGGTATAGGATCCCAAAATTGAATCAACATGTGGCTATCCAAGGTAAAAAATAGTAGATGATAACCTAATTTTATCAGAATCAACATTTTAGAAGTAGGATAATAGCTAAAAAATGAGGTCTCCATATTTGAACATGAGATATGAGAATTGAATTTCCCACAATCAGCTTGGAAGTGGTTGAAAAATACTCCAAAACTGATATAGGTAAAAACCACTAGGTGGTGAATTAGTGGTTAATAATATGTAATCCAATTCCCAACTCTTCAAACTACTTAACCAATCACATCAATATGCAAGATAGATGAATCAAAGAACAAACATGAATATAACCATTACATAAAAAATTATGTGGGAAACCCTCATGGGGATAAAACTCACTCTCAAGTCTGAAAAATAGTGGACTATAGTCCTACAAGATAATCACAAACATGAGACTTTAGTGAATCACTCACTTTACAAGGAGCACCAACCCCTAAAGATGACAAGCACCAACTTGCCTGAGATGTTGAGCATTAACACAACACCTATCAAATGACTAATTATTGATCTCTAATTGATTCTCAATCTGATATATAAACCATGCAATAACACTCTTCTCTGATTTTTCAACTCCACACAAGTCACCGACACCAAGCTATCTCTTCAACACAAACAATAACCCCTTCACAAATATTTCACTCATACAAATATGAACTCATAAATCTATTAAAAATACTTAATAGAATAATAAAATTATGATGAGTCTAATTTAAATGTTCTCTACTCAATCTAATACAAACATTGTTCACCAACACCCCAACAACCTTTGTACAAGATCTTCAAATATCAACACACACACTTGCTTGTCTATCTTGTTACACTCATAAAAAGGCATAAAACACCTTTTATATATACCATTGTTAATTATGGTTGGAAATTTAACTTTATAAAAATTTAGGAAGAATTATTTATGTCTCCCAAGGTTGGCCATGATCCTTTGCACAAGCTTTCTATACCATACCATGAGCTCATGTCACAAACACCTCACAAACGAAGCATATCTCCACTTGTGTGATTAGATTTGACTAATATAAGATTATTCAAACATTAAAAATATGTAAATAAGTACTTAAAGGAGTAATAAACACTATCCAATCCTCAATAATACTTGATCTAATCATTTTCCTTGTAAACAAACTCAATCATCCAAACTAGGTTCCTTTTGATAGCAAAGACATCATGGTCAACTATGAGTCAACCATTCACTCATCTAAAAGTGACTAGAAAAAATAACACTTTCATGAATAGAGGTAATACATCCCCTACATCACCTCCAAGATCTCAAACCCATCCCTACTCACTGATTAAGCCTTCCAATTCCACTTCTCACTCTGATTGGTTTTTCTCACTCATGGCACCCTTTCCTTCATATCGACTAGAAAAATTTGAGGACCTATAAATTTTAAATATAGAAATGAATATTATATTAAATTCAAATTAATTTTTTAATAAATTTATAATCTTCATCACACACCCATTTTTTCCCCTAGTTACTTTCAAAAATCTCTCACAATATAAAAAACACACTTAAGAAGCACTTTTTTATTGGACCCACAAATACCATCCTTATAATCCTATAGGATTAATATAAAACCTTAAAACATCATTATATACATATAAATTCTTCTTAATCATCAAAAATAAATATATTTAATATTAGGTCTAAGACTAGGAATTTTGCACATAAAAACCTGCTTACCTTCTTAGAAATCATTCATAAATAATAGGATCTTAATACATGAAATAATTATTGGAAATTTTTTTAAGGAACCTTCCCAAATATCTCAAAAAGTCTAAGATCCCCATGTAAATTCTACATGATTTGAAGAATGTGATAACTTTCTTCTCAAGCTTAAAATGCATCATTCGAGCACCCTCTGAAGCACATGAAGTCATTTATGACTTTCTCTCTCTTCTATAAACTATAAAATGGAAAATATGATTAAACACACCTCTATAATTATATATTATACATATATATGTTCAAACACCTTGAAATCACTCATTGAGCCTTTATAAGGCCTCACAAGCCCATCTAGGCTAGTTAAGCCAACAACCAAACTATCTTGCAGACCTCTTTCCACTTCATGAAAGCCATATATCTGACCTATTATAATCATATACATGTCCAAAATGTATATTCCAAGCACAATGATCTCCATACCATGTCATACAAGCCATAGGACTCAAAACCCTATAGGCAACCATGCATGGTTAAACCTACCAGACATGTCTACTTCATGAGAACCTCATAAAACCACTCTAACCTGCATATAAAATTCCAAGATCATGTCTTTAAATACCATACCATTCTCCATGTCACCATGTATTCATCCAAACAATCTTCATTGAAACATCTCATTGCACCAAGCACATTAGACTACCATGCTCCATCTCACTGTACCTATTACACCACTTTGTCATTACACATGACTTATATAAATAAATGAAAAAACTCACCATCAACTTCCCAATAATCTCCCACTTTGTCATTGATGGTAACACTCATTTTCTCTCTCCCCCTTTGCCAAAATGACAAAGTGGACTCCCTTCAACACTGGGCACCATATAATCAACCAAGTAAGCTATAGGAAACACATGGAATCAAGCTCACCTATAGGAATACATACAAAATAGTACCATTATAACCTCAAATAAGCATAAATCCCCATTGGAATGTGATTTTACTTAGAAACTGTTCCCAAACTACCTAGATCCTTACACCTATCATCAATTACATGGTAACAAAAGTCCCCCTAGGACCTTAGTCCAATTTTAAGTCTCCCCCTCAATCTACACAACCCATTCATACCTATAGGACATTCAACAATATCTACCATCAGCTCAAACAATAACAAGATCATCATAGTATCATACAAACTCACTTATCATTGCACTCAAGGTACCCTATAGACCACCAAAGGCACTTCAACAACACCACCATACCTAAAAAACACTTATAGTGGACCAAAATACTAATTTGGAACCGATAATGCCATCTTCCTTTGGAAAAATTTCTCAAAAATCTTCATTTTCTTCACTAGACCTACTTAGACTCCTTGTAGCCCTATCTGGCCACTACATACCTCATAACTCTCTGCCCTTAGAACTTAAAACCATAAAATTCCACATCTAAGATAAAATAATATTCCCATTTATACATACCAAAATTAATCCTCCAACTCATCCTCCTTATCATACTTCCTTCCTTAGCCTACTAGCTAATTAAGCCTCTTAATAAGCTAAAATTTAAATAAAATGAATTATACTTACTTCTACACCAATGTAAAATTTTATTGAGATACCCATTTGGCTCATTCAACTATTTTTGGCACTTTTAGTCTCAAAATCCAAATCTTGATCACTTTTCCAAACATGCCCAAGTTAGTAGGCCTTTAAAGCAATAATTAGTCAGAAGTCAACCTCTGGTCAACACAGACACCTAAGATGGATACCAAACGTGGATACCATCAAAAATTAGTTCCATGAATAAATTTTTATCTTCCATAACTTTGGGAACATGGACTTATTTTAAGCCTCCAAACACATGCTCTTGAGAATAAGAGCCAAAGACCACTCAAAACGCTCCACCTATCACAAAATCATTCATCAACCTATGAAACCACCTAGAACATGTCTCAATCACATGTATATACATTTATAATCATAAAAAAAAATCATGACACATCATCATTCTTCACGTGACCCTTGAAACCAAGCAATTTGTGCATATAGGCTTATTATCTATAGCAGGCACCTTGACCAAATGATAAAATTCATATTTGAGCACCTCATAAAAATATCAAAGTCATACTCCCTCTTTTGACACATCAAAACTAACTTGAATCACTCATTTTCAAACTTTTATCCACCTTAGAACACTATATGAGCAACTTGAGCACTTTTTAGGCAGTCATTATTACCAAAAATGGTCAACATAGACTTTTGACCATAAAACACATATCTAAGCACATCAAGACCTTAAACCACCTAGGAATGACTTTTTTCAATCTTCCTCATGACCTCATATAAATATCTTCATCCATATCCTTCAGATTGCCACTCAAATCTAGCATCAAAAATTGATCAAAAAGGCACTTTAGGACCAAAAGACCTGAACATACCTCTTGAACATCATTCTTGTTTCTTCACCTACAGGAGTCTCTTATGAAGTATAGAAATAGACCTCCAATACCTCAAGATTGATTTAGAATAGTGTGAATTTTGGATTGGCCCACATCTTCTCATATTGTTCTTCCTCCTTAGTCAACACAATCTTATTCTTCCTTTTTTTCTTCTTAGACTTGACTGAGACCACTTTTTATGTGCTTGAAATTCTTTCCTCCTCTCTCATAATTGAATAGGAAACAAATGAGGATGTCACCATGTCTTGATCTATATTATCAACTGAATTGACCTTTTCAAGGTTTATTAATGATTGATCGATATAGGAAACATTATTATCTATAACTGCAGAATGATCAACACTGATCTTGAGACTACGTTTGTCTTCCTTCTTTAATTTCTCATTGTTTTTGATCTCTTCATTGAAAACATGAGCAGATAATGAGAATTAATCAATGAAATAAATGATCTCTACTTTATTAAACACACTACTATGATCTATAGACATATCAACTATCACTTTCTTTTTGTCCTTTGGCTTGTATAAGACTTTGTTATTCCTTTCTTGAAAACTTGAAGTCTGATTGGTATTGTCTTGATTAAGAGTCCCATTTTGTTTACAAAATTTAGAAATATGACCAAATACTTTGTAATTGAATCATACAATCCTTCTTTGACACTGATAAATTTTAGCTAAATGACTATTTCTTTGACAATTGAATCATGTTACATTCTTAAGAGAAGACTCACCTTGCTTTATCTTCTTTAGACATTGATTAGCTAAATGTCCCATATCTAAACACTTGAAACATTTTATCTCATTAGGATAACTAATTTTCTTGTTTTTAACCTTCATTTTACATTCATTGGCTCTATAACGAAACTCATGATAGACATGACAATATCCATTAAAGTTCAAATGCTTTATGGAATTAGGTTGTCTTACCTTGTTAGAGCTAACATCCACAATTTGAGTATTGATCTTTGTAGGTTTGTCCTTTTCTTCAATGATTTTCTCCTTTTCTTGAGATACTAATAACGGTTTCTCAATGAAGCCTAGACCTATTCTATCACTTCAAGACTTTTGATTCATCAGCAGACTATCAAGATCATTTGTGCTTTTCTCATACTTGGTAAAAACTTAGCCTTACTCAAAATTTTCTCCAATTTATCTTTCAAAAACTTGTTTTCTAAAATCAAATTAGAACATTCTTATTCCTTACCTTTTAGGCTTGAATATATAGACTCCAATTTAGAATTTAAGAACATGATTGTTCCATCATGTTCCTTGTTATCTTAGCTTAAAAAATACTAAATTAAACTTCCTAGTCTTTCAATTTAGCCTTCAAACCTTTACATACCTTTCTTTCAACCTTCAAATCTTCAAGAGTAATTTTTATTTCACTCTCATAGTCATGAGTGTCTTTCTCATCTTCTTCATCTGATTCACTCCAATTTTCTTCATTTTGATATAAGCATTCACTTTCATCATCTAACTTGATTGCCATGAAAAGAACTTCATCATCCTCAGCTTCACTCTCATCATGATTGATATCAAATTGAGTGTCATAACTCAATTCTGAGTCACTATCATCCTTCTCTGTGTATAAGCTCCGTTTGTCCTTATAGAACTTTTTGTTATCAAACTTCCTGAATGATCTCTTATTTCTATCAGACTTGAATCCTTTCTTATCATTTGTTTGATCTTCATTTTCATCCTTATTATGTTTTTTGGGACATTTACTTGCAAAATGACCTATTTCACCATAGTTGAAGCATTTAAAAGGAATATTACCTTTGTACTTACCTGATCTAACCTTCAAGTTGTTTTTAAATAAAGCAATTAAGTCATCATCAGATATATTATCTAACATGGCATGTTTTTGTTTAGACCCATTACTTTGTGTCTTATTTTATTTAGGCTTGTTCTCTACATTGAAAGCAACATCCCTCTTAGGAGGCTTGTCTTCATTTATCCTCATCTCATAAGCAGTGTGAGATTAATAAAGCTCATCCATCTTCATCAATGTAAGATCATGACTTTCCTCAATTGCAGATACCTTAGAGTCAAACCTGTAAGATAGAGATCTTAAGAACTTTTGAACAAAAACATCCTCTTTGAGATATTCCCCAAGACCCCTAATAATATTTACCATATCATCCACTCTATTCAAAAAGGATGCCATAAAATCCCCCTCCTTCATTTTGAGACTCTCAAACTATCTTCTAAAAGTTTGTAATTTTACTATCTTGACTTTTGAGTCTCCTTCATATATTTTCTTTAACTTAGTCCAAATCTCCTAAGCTATTTGATAGTGAATGACCTTTGAGAACTCAATCTTTGATATACCACTAGAAATATCATTCATAGCCTTTGAATTTATTTCAAATAGTTTATTATTAGCAACACTAGTAGGAGAACTAGTAGGAGTAACATATCCATCAACAATAATCTACCAAACATCAAATCCTAGAGCCCTGATAAAAGTCTATATCCTTGAAATCCAAAAGGCATAGTTAGAACCATTAAATAATGGAGCTTGTTTGGAATAGAAATAACCTTGTATTCCTTAACATTCTATTGTACTTTAGAATCAAATTTTAAGCTATTAAGCCTTAAAAAGGACATAATATGATACCAATTGATAGGGGTACAAACCACTGAGATTGGGGGGGGGTGAATCATTGGTTAATAATAATGTAATCCAATTCCCAACCCTTCAATCTACTGAACCAATCACATCAATATTCAAGATACATGAGTCAAAGAATAAACATGAATGTAACCATTACACAAAGATTTATATGGGAAACCTTCATGGGGGTAAAATCCCTCTCAAGTCTGGACTAAATTCCTATAATATGATCACAAATATGAGGCTTTAGTGAAGCACCCACTTCACAAAGAGCACCAACCCCTAAAGATTACAAGCACCAACTTACCTAAGATGTTGAGCACCAACATAACACCTATAAAATGAATAATTCTTGAACTTTGATTGCTTCTCAATCTGATATAGAAACCCTTCAATAACACTCTTATACAAGTCTACAACTCCACACAAGTCACCAACACCAAGCTATCTCTTCAAAACAAGCAATAACCCCTTCACAAATCTTTCACTCATATACAAATATGTAGTCATAAATCTAGTAAAAATAATCAATATAATAAAAAAATTATGATAAGTCTAATGAAAATTTTCTCTACTCAATATCATACAAACATTTCTCACCAAGACCCCAACAAGATTCACACAAGGTCTTCAAATATCACACACACACACACACTTGCTTGGCTAGCTTGATACACTCATAAAAAGGCATAAAACACCTTGTATATAGACCATTCTTAATTATGGTCAGCCATTTTACTTTAGAAAAATTTATGAAGAATTTTTTAGGTCTCCCAAGGTTGGCCATGATCCTCTACAAAAGCTTTCTATACCATGCCATAAGCTCATGTCACAAACACCTCACAAATAAAGCATAGCTCCAATTGTGTTACTATATTTGACTAATAAAACATTAGTCAAACATTTAAAATCTCTATAGAATTACTTATTGACAAAATTTGACTTATATTAAAATGAGGTCAACCCATACTATTTAAAATTTTTGGAGAAAGTTTTATAGGTCCTATGGGGTGCCATTGTTGGTTTATTATCTTAATTAATCTTATCCTAGTCTTGGTCTAATCTCACCCTCTTTGAAATGGCCTAGCCAACTAAAGTCAAACTTGGTCAAACCCTAGTCAAATTTGGTCAAAGGTATATTTTTTGATAATTTGTCCTATCATGGTCTTTAACATACTTCATGTGGTTTACAAGTCATGAATTGGTCAGTGTCAGGAACCTAGAACAATAAACATGCTCCGATGCCTACTTAGTTAGGATCTTGCTCTACCAATAGAGCACATATGATTACTTCTTATATTAGCAACTAAACACGGAATTATAACAAAATCAATAAGTAACTAGAAATATAAAACAACACAAGATTTAAGTGACAATACACAATTGTATTAATAATCACTCAGAAGAATATACAATAAGGAAGATGCCACTTCTTCCTCCACCTCAAAGGTTCGCCACACCTCAAGACCTTCTTACCTCTCTCTCTCGGTCCCAAAAATCAACTCCAATATAGAATTGATGTTCACCTCTCCAACCAGTCAGTAACAATGCTGCCAGTACACCAAGTACACAATCGTACTCCAAGTAGATCTCTTGCTCTCTATTGCTACCTGTAAATCACTAGACCTTACTCACCATGTAGATATCTCTACACCCCTGAAGAACCCTTGTCCTTGCCTCACCAAGTCCTTATGATTCTTCAACCAGTGCCCCGGTGGATCAGCTCCTAGACCTTGTAGACCCTGTAACTCTCCCTGATCATACACTCTCAGCACCCCTTTAGAACTAGGAGGAGCTACACTAGCTCTCTCTAAAAGCTCTATGGCTTTCTAGCACACTTTTACAATACAGCCTATGAGTCTATATATAGATCTCATGCTTACAATAATTAGACTAACCTAATTACAATAATTAGATCTGTAGCTCTTAGTCTAAATTTGGCTCTTGACATGCAAACACTTGGTTTGTTAGCTAACTACTCATAAAATACTCAGTCCGAAGCACACAGGTGACTAACGTCAGTCCCTGTTTGCCTGGGGGTGCCGATGCTGGCTGATCTATGATCGATGTTGGTTTCCGTCTATCTGTACCCTGTCGATGTCAGTTTTCCTGACCGACGCCGGTGATTGTAACACTCAGCAAACACTCTGCAACCTCCCTAACTTCTCCTGTTCGCATCCTAGTGAAGCTTTTAGCTCCACAACCTAACAATCTCCCACTTGGAGATAAATAGCTACACCTGTACCTATATTTGTAGCCCATCTAATCTATTTCTTGGCTTGTATCCCTCTTCAAGCTCAATCATGAAGACAACCCACCACACAACCTATGGTGTAGCTCCTATCATCCAAGTAACCTGCCGCATCCAAACCTACATATCCATGTAGTGAAGTCCTTGACCCTGCATAACATGTTAACCTGCTACTGATCCCTCTCAAGTACCTGAGAATCTACCTTCCCCGAATTGGCTCCAAACTCTTTGACAGCTCCCACTGATTGGGAAAACTCAGGTCTACACTAGACCTCATTTGATTTCGAACACTGTTCTAAGCTCAGCTTGAACTGTCTAGCCCTTGGTGTGCTTACCGATTCTGCATACTGCATAATGAACCTCCCTAACACCTAATTCACATCAGCGCCCACTGGAGACCAAATCTCCATGTCTCTCATGCCAAATAATTTTGCTGCTCTAAATTCCCCCTGACATACCTCTGAACTAACCTTACCTTTTAGCTCAGCAAATCCTTGTATGTACAAAACCTGCTAGCAAACCATCCACATACAGTAACTGGATAATGTCGCGAATCATCATCCACCTAGTAAGAACAAACACAATAGTTACACTGACATTTGACTAAAGCCATGCTTTGTCATCCTCCTATCAAAACCTGTACCACTGTCTTGCAGCTTCCTCAAGACCTTATACCTTGGCCTTCTCTCTCATGTATCTGTTCACTCTCTTCTTTAACTATGGGAATCCATCTATCTCTCAGTGCTTTCTTCTAGCTAACAACTCTACCAACAATACCTGTTTGGTTCTTTTCTAAGGACTCACACTCCTCATCCATGCCAAGCTCCCACTGTATCTGGATTCTACCTGCATTGCCTCTTCGCATCTTCCTGGTTCTTGATCATCAATAAGCAATATAAAGAAGGTGAACAATGAATATGGGGTTCACTTACCCTTTCTCACCTCGACATGAGCGTTTGAGACTTGTTGATAGCTTGCTATTTGCCCAATATCTGTTTCAGTGACCGATCTCAGCCATCTCACAGTCTGCTCTCGACTGATGTCAGTTTCCTGCACTGACCCTAACTGCCAACGTCATTTCCCTAGCCAACACCAGTATCCTTTCTACCGACGTCAGTTACTTCATGACCGACATCGGTGTTCATGTTGCTGACATCGGTTACTGTCTGACTGATGTCGGTACCTGTGTTCATAAGTGAGTGATAACTTTTTACCTGCGAGCTCTCCATGGATCAAAATCATGTTCAAATCAACATAACTCTACTCAGAATAACTTAGTTCCCTCACCTGATCTCTGTCTGTCAACTCCTCCATGAACACCAAGGCTTTCCAGTTCTTTAGCTTGTCAAAAACATATGTCTTTCACTTGAGAACCTGCATTCCCCTCCTACATATGTGACCAAGCCCATGAAGCCACATCTCTACAACAGAAGGTGAATTAGTAATATAAGTAGATAGATAAAGGATACCTACTTTCTTACCACCATCTAATTCAAGTGCATCCACTGTGAGAGTTACAGAGCATCTCCCATCACCAAAATTTCTTGAATAAATTAGACTCATCTCCAAGACTGGTACCTGCATGACTTCCTTCAACCACTGTGTGTCATCCATCTGCAATTTCAGCTTCATTTCCCCTTCGTTAGTCATCTAACAAGGCTCTCCAGCTCATAAATAAATCTCTCCAAAGTCTCCAAAGACATACCCATGAAAAGATGCTCTATTTCAAACTGCATGGAAAGAGGCAAAAGAATCTGTGAACCAAGATTCCACTTTATCTAGAACATCCTGTGCAACATCCCCTGCAACATCTGCTCCTCCCTGCTGATCTGCTACCAACCAACAATCTTTATTTACCTGCTCTTTCTTTCCATCAATCAGACCATTCATGCTATTTAGTTTCTCCATTCGTAGCTTACTTCCTTCTGCCATTGCTATACTCCCACTCAATCAGAAACCCCTGTGAGTAACCTATAATCAACAAACACTACCAGATCTGAAACCACCTGTTAGTAACCCAACCAAAAGCTCTGATACCACTTGTCAGGAACCTAGAACAATAAACATGCTCCGATGCCTACTTAGTCAGGATCTTGCTCTACCAATAGAGCACATATGATTACTTCTTGTATTAGCAACTAAACACGGAATTATACCAGAATCAATAAGTAACTAGAAATATGAAACAACACAGGATTTGAGAGATAATACACAATTGTATTAATAATCACTCAGAAGAATATACAATAAGGAAGATGCCACTTCTTCCTCCACCTCAAAGGTTCGCCACACCTCAAGACCTTATTCCCTCTCTCTCTCAGTCCCAACAATCAACTCCAATATAGAATTGATGTTCACCTCTCCAACCAGTCAGTAACAACGCTGCCATTACACCAAGTACACAACTGTACTCCAAGTAGATCTCCTGCTCTCTGCTGCTACCTGCAAATCACTAGACCTTACTCACCATGTAGATATCTCTACACCCCTGAAGAACCCTTATCCTTGCCTCACCAAGTCCTTATGATTATTCAACCAGTACCCCAGTGGATCAGCTCCTAGACCTTGCAGACCCTGCAATTCTCCCTGATCATACACTCTCAGCACCCCTTTGGAACTAGGAGGAGCTACACTAGCTCTCTCTAAAAGCTCTATGGCTTTCTAGCACACTTTTACAATACAGCCTATGAGTCTATATATAGATGTCATGCTTACAATAATTAGACTAACCTAATTACAATAATTAGATCCATAGCTCTTAGTCTAAATTTGGCTCTTGACATGCAAACACTTGGTTCGTTAGCTAACTGCCCATAAAATACTCAGTCCGAACCACATAGGTGACCGACGTCGGTCCCTATTTGCTTGGAGGTGCCGACGCTGGCCGATCTATGACCGATGTTGGTTTCCATCTGTCTATACCCTACCGACCTTGGTTGTCCTGACCGACGCCGGTGACTATAACACTCAGCAAACACTCTGCAACCTCCCTAACTTCTCTTGTTCGCATCCTTGTGAAGCTTTTAGCTCCACAACCTAACAATTAGTTATGCTCCATGTGCAAAAAAAGGGGTCTTTTGGCCATTTTATAGACCATTAATGAACTTGTATGGACTTAAAAAAGGATAAATGTGTCACCAAGAATAATTTCAATTTGGGAGAGGTTAGAATCATGTTAGACATGGTCAGATGTCAGCCAAGAAGTAGTTATGTTTAGTGGATGGTAGTTTCTCCTTGTTTTTAGGGGCTTTAGGGCACTTGTACCACCTTTATAATCTGATATCTAGATAAAAACGTGGGTGGGGTGTCTCTTCAACTCCCAAAATCCATTTCCATGTTTCAACTTCAAGGATAATGCAACAATATGATTTTGAAACTCATTTTCATTCCTTTTCCTCTATAGGTGGATTCTAGGAGGAGTGCTTTTATAGGTGGATTTTATGGAAGGTACAGGTAGAGTTAGGAGGAGTGATTCTATAGGTACATTTTAATCTAAATTTACTTCATTTTCATAATAGGATTTTGTGTTTTGGTGCCTCATCCTTTATGAACCATTCCTAACAATCTAAACATTTTTTTGTAGAATTACATCCAAGAGGAGTACACTTATGCATCTATTTTGGGTTTTAAAAAAATACTTGGAGATATGTGGTCTTTATAAGATGTTTTTAGGCTATAATAAATCTCTATCCATGATATTTTAAACATATAACACTTCATTCTTCATTTATTTTGAAGGAGATCACAAGTGGTGCATGTTTCTTGAAGCTTGCAAAAGTAGCTACAGGTCCTGTGTTTTCCAACATCTAGGGATATTCATGGTAGTGATAATGTGATTTAGGTTCATTCATATATACATATATCATTTTTTCATCTTGTGGGAAGTTCAACTACCACCATTCTAAAGCCACATTGCCTATATTGACTTGTTTGTTGCCTTCTCACTCATAGTCAATTTATGCTTGTTTCATGGAGGTTGTACAGATATGGGAGAGTTGGAGAAACATGGTGGAGTCCATTTGGAACTATATAACTCCCCAAGAGTCATTTTTTTCATGTCATGAAGGTATAGGATGTAATATAAACAAATTCTCACTTCAAAGAAGTCATTTCCATGTCTAGGCTCTCAATCCCCAAATGCAGAAAATAAAGATCCTATAGTTTTTATGGATTAAATTTTGATATGTTAGAAGATTATTTCACCACTTTTATAGTTTTATATTTTTTTTCCTATATAACTTGTACAACCATGCCAAGTTTGGCAGCCAAATTCTAAGTGGAAGGTGAATTGTGAGCTCCTCCAAGTTGCCATTAAATCACTGAAAGAAGGCAATGTTGTCTACATGATTCTTGACAAACACTTGATCTACAAATAATTTTATAATCCCTATTCCATGTATATAAATTGTAATCAATGCCAAAATATAAAGAAATTTACTATAGGCACTCATTCCATGAGAAAAGAGGTGATTGTATCAAAGTAATTTTTGGACCATCCCCTATCCATACACAGGGTATGGTAGGCAGTGAAGGCCATGTTTTATGGTTGGAATAAGGAGATGGTGTTAAGGAATAAATAAATAATCAAAGTATTATTATGAGTGATAATATACTATTTTTAATGTCTACAATCCTTAGACAAGTTGAAACATGATTCAAATGCTCTAAATGCAACCTACAGGCCTATGAACATCCACCTATAGCTAGCCTAAAATGAAGAATTGGTCTCAGTTAGGGTGGTAAGGCATATTTTGAGCTTAAATAGTTATGTGAATAAAATTTTATGTTATATATCACCAAAAACCTTGTACATACTTTTGAGGTATGAATGTCTTACTTTGAACACCTATAGCCATGGAAAATCTCCACCTACAGCCTGGTATTTGGAAGTTGTCTTAGTTGGGGGTAAGGTGAGGGTCCTTGGAGCTCATATAAATCATTTAAGCAGATATAATGATGATTATGGATTTATAAGAGAAAAAAAAAGGTATTTTATACCTTTTATGGTCAAAAACATACTTTAGAGACCTACAAGCCTATAGGTTTATGTCTTAGTCCTGTAAAGAATGTGATCATAGTCTTTGTTAAAGGATATGAAAAAGCATGGGAGTTTAATGGAAGGTAAAATTACCCTCCAATACCATAATATAACCCTTCCCCCTCTAATACCAAGACCATTTAGAACCTACAGTTAGGGTAGGGAATGCACCTACAGTCAGGTTAGGCTAAGACTGAGCAGGAGTGAGCAGGGTTAAAGTTGTAGGTGCTAGGGTCACTATGGATTAATTAAAGAGGTTGTTTTCATGTTTAATTATTTTAAAAATTATATATAATTATATTATCAAATTTAACAAAATTTATTCATCATTAGTACCCCTGTTTACAACCTACAGTCAGGCAGGGTCCTATTTAGAGTTTGAGCAAGGTGTAGTTTGACTACTCTAAGAGGAAGGGAAGGAATCAAACATGATATGATGGTTAAGTAACATAAATTTAAGGTAATGAAACTCCAAATAACATTAAAATAGCTATCCAAACTCCTTTTCTCATAATCAAGGTTGACACAGTCTGTACATTTAGGTTAGGTAAACCATGGTTTCAAGGGCCAAGTGGTGTTTCTCAATAGAAAAAAAGTGTTAAAAGGCCTCCAAAGATTAAATATATTTAATTTAGGGTTAATAATATGTATAAACAACTTTGAATCATAAATTAAGTTTTTAAGGGACAGTCACAAAGAGGTTTGGATGCATGCAGGAAACGGGGTCTTAGACCCCTATTTTAAAAAAAATTGAGTTGATTAGACCCCTTAGACATATAATCTAACAAAACAAATTGGTAAAAGTGATAATAAATACCTTATGGATATTCATATATATTAAATTTTCAAATTCAATTAGGCCTAGTACCATCTATTTTGTCTCAAAGGTAGGTTGGTCCTCTCATGCAAGAAAATGGTAGTTTTTGGAAAAATTGAAGAATGGAGGGCTTGTGATTAGTTTTAACAGTAAATAAGGTTTTTAAAGTTTTAATAAATATGGGATAACATTATAAACCAGATTATGAGGTTGTAATTCCAAGGAGATGGTCTGGACAAGGAGGTTTGTAGGCAGACCTAGTGAAAAACATGAAAACCCAACCCCTAATGAGATGTCACTTCAATTTTTGTTATTATCTAGGTACCCTAATATTTTGTGTGATGTTTTCAAGGGTAAATTTGATGTGTTAATTTTATTTTAATGAATTTATGGTGAATATTGTCACTTTTGGTCTGTAAAGTGCTAACAGACCTATTGACATGGCATAGTCCTTATTTCAAAACATGGGTGACTTCCATTTTAAGGTCTTTTTTAGATATAAAAATGTTTTTAACATGATATTAGGCAATTATCAGAGGTGAGTAATATTTTTTTAGAATGAGAAACTCAACAAGAAACCACATCTAACTCCAGACATACTCAGACCCTCATGAGAAGCATGGAAGCCACTCAAAGGTCAAGTTCAACCACTCATATCTCTCACAAATATTTTCATGTAACCCTAATCCAATTGGAAATGTTATGGAGGGTCCTTAAGGAGATATTATTTTAATTTTTAAAATTTTCAAATGTCTGACCTTTATGAATAAAGGTTAAGAGTCCAGGTCACTCAAAACCCTTGTAAAACCCTCATAAGGACCCGATTAGAGAGATAAAACATTTTGATAATCTAAATTAAATGATATGGACATTAAAACACTTGGAATTTGTATTTGACTCTTATAAAATCTCACAAATGTACTTTTTTGTACATAATTATATGGATCAGTGGAAAACTAGGATTGTTTTGACCATTTTGAATGGTGTGAAAGCTACAAGAGGAATTAGAAGATGAAAAAAACTTTGGGAAGAATATTTACACTTTATATAACTCCCCAAATTATCTTAATCTCATGAAAAATGTCTAAGTGTCCCAAATATACCTTCACTTTTAGCCAGTCTAGTGAGCCATCTAGTAGGGACTTAAGAAAAATGGAAAATCTTCATTTTGGGAGCCTTTTAAGGCTAATTTATTGTAATTAATGGTATTATAAATCCTTAAACATTTAATTTCACCTATTTTAGGGATAATATTTTAGTTTTTAATATATTTAAGGTGACAAGTGTGAAGGGGTGAAGGAAAAGAGCTATTTTGAGACTACCAAGTGTGATCATACATGGCTAGGATGATAGGAATGGTCAAAATCCTCCAAAATTATTGTTATATCCTCTTATTAACCCATAATTATCATATTAATCATCAAAATTTATCATGTGTATATTTTGGGTAGCTTTATAAGACCAATCATAAGGGGTAGTTTTCTATGCATAGCAAAGGAGTTTCTTGACTATTTGTAGGTCCTAAATGATTCCAAATCATATTTTTAACTCCTAACATGGATTATATTACCAAATAAATATATATCATTAATTTTTTACTGATTTTATCAAGTGACACATGTCCAAGTGACTCTTGGACTTCCCTTTTCTCTACCTTCCCATTTCTTCTATAAATTCTAGCCTTTTGGGTATTGTATGGATCTCTCTACCTGGGTATGGTGAATCCTTACCAAAATTTTACCTTTAATAAATAAATACAATTTTTTTACCTCATTAAAATATTTCATTAAGTGTACATGCTTGTTATTAGTCTTGTGCAACTATAATTTCCTTTACCTTCACATGTTGATTCCATCGGTACCTAGTGTATTATGATTTCCTTCTTGCAAGTCAACAAAAAGTGTCTAAAGACAATGCAGGTGTAAGTGAGTAGGATACTCAATATAGTGTATTATAATTCCTATGTTTTAGTTCCTCATTTTATGTCATTTCCAAGACCCCATGTTGAAACACTGATGTGAGAGGGGAGATAGATGTTAAATAGAGTGTATGTGTTATTTATCCTTAGTTTCAAGTGTATGTTAAAGACATGAGTAAAAAAAAAATTGGTGCATAAAATACATTATAATAGGTTAAATTTCAGTTTTTATAACCCTTTTCATCCCACTAAGTTTTTAGTAGTAGCTATATGGGCTTCAATGATGCATGAACGGGAACTAGCCCCTAATTTAGAGATCCACCCCCTAATAGGGATACCCACAACCCTGGGGTGGTTCCATTATGTCACTTGAGTGAGGATAAGTTTGTACCATATCCTAATTTTGTGAATTATAATGAAAAAATTAATTAAATGAGTCCTCAACAATCTTTAATCCTTAGGAATACTTGATCTGACCATCTTCCCAACAAACAAACTCAATCATCCAAACCAGGTTCTTTTTCATAGCAAAAACATTATGGTCAACTATGAGTCAACAATTAAATCATCTAAAATTGAATACGAATAATAAAAATTGAATTAATAGAGGTAATACATCCCCTACATCACCTCCAAGATCTCATACCCATCCCTACTCATTGATTAGGCCTTCCAATTCTACTTCTCACTTTGACTTGTTTTTCTCACTCATGGCACCCTTTCCTTCATATCGACTAGAAAAATTTAAGGACATATAAATTTTATATATAAAAATTAATATTCATTAAAATTTCCATTAATTTATTAATAAATTTATAATATTCATCACACACCCATTTGTTCCCCTAGTTACTTTCATAAATATCTCACAATATCAAAAACACTGTTAAGAATGACTTTTATATGGGACCCAAAAATATTCAAGACTAAATAATCCCATTTTTAGAATAATATATGAGTACTATAAAAAATTCAATCATAAACAATAAATATCTTCAACATCAGGTCTAAGACTAGAAATTTTGCACATAAAAACCTGCTTACCTTCTTAGCAATCGTTCATAAATAATATATCCTTAATACATGCAATAATTCTTGTAAAACCTTCTTAGAAACATTAACCAATATATCAAAAATTATCATCTCCCCATGTAAATTGTACATGAGCTGAAGAACGTGAGAACTTTCTTCTCAAGCTCAAAATGCATCATTCAAGCACCCTTTAAAGCACATGAAGTCATTTCTAAATTTCTCTCTCTCCTCTAAAATATGACATGGTATATATACTTTACCACACATATTTTATTATATATTATGTATATATAGGGTCAAACACCTTTAAATCACTCATTGACCCTTTACAAGGCCTCACAAGCCCATCTAGGCCAACTAGACCAATGGCCAAACTATCTTGAAAACCTCTTGCCACTTCATGAAAACCATCTATCTGACCTCTCAACATCCTATAAATGTTCAAAATGTATATTAAAATTACACTAAGCTCCATACCATGTCATAAAATCCATAGGACTCAAAACCCTATAAGTAACCATTTGTGGTCAAACCTACCAGACCTGTATACTTCATGAGAACCTCATGAAACCACTCTACCCTGAATAGAAAATTCCAATATCATGTATTTAAATACCATAACATGATCCATTTCACCATACATTCATCAAAACAACCTTCATGAAAGCATCTCACTTCACCAACCATATTATACCACCATGCTCCATCTCACTGTACTTGCTAGACCATTTTGTCATTACACATGCCTTATAAACATCAATGTCAACGCTTACCATCAATTTCCAAACACAAAAAACCTCAAACTTAAAATTCTTCCATTATTTGACTGAAATATTTTACCAACCTTCATGGATGTGTGCAAACAAAAGTATGAGGTGGCTGATCTGCAACAAAACAACAAATTCAAAACTAAAATTTTGAACTATCCTTGGCCAAGGAACATATCTCTAGTCACCATAACCTTCCAACATACTTTATTAGTTACCTTTATCATGAATTAAAAGTAATGATATAAATCCACCATGCTTATGTTGTATAACACTAATATTTATGTGTGCCTCATTAGAAGACCTCCTAGTGAAACTAAAACAATCTTGTCAAAAAAGAATGCCTCTTATGCAAATCATCCAAGTTCCATCAACAAACTACCCCTCTAAGGAACTAAAGTTTTTGTAACCATCATATAATTTTACATCCATATTAAACACATTCTCCTACTTTCCATGGAAGAATGTGACATCTTTGACTTCTTGTAACTCAACCATGAAATCATCACCATATAAGAGTCCATGAGCAATTGGTGTCTCTGTATTCTATTTCAAATAAGATAGAAAATTTCAAATCAGCTCCCAATATAAAGAGTGGATTGTCAAATAAGTGGAAATCATGATTAGACCTTTGACTTACAAATTCTTCATGTAAATTAAGTTCTGAACTTACATTAATTGATACTATTCTAAAAAATTTAGTAAGATCAAAATTATTTTTTGGAAACTTCTCAAAGTTAGGAATGTTGAAGTCTCAATGTTTCAACACATTCCATGTAAAGACTTCATCTTCTTCCTCAATAACACAATCTTTATCTTGTGGACTCCTTAGAGGATTACCAAACACAAGGCTTGGCACATCCTCATGATATGTTTCCTAATGTCAACAGGCTGAAAACCACACTTTACCTCATGTTTTTAAAACTTCTCTTGGATCCCATATCCTTTCCTCTTAATCAATCTCATATTGTTTATTCAAATCTACACATGTAACTTTTGATTTATTTGTCAAACCCTCTAAATCAAATTCCTCTTGAGTATAATCAAGATCATTAAATAATTTCTTGATTTGTTATCTCTTTGTTCATTCTCTTTCTCTATCACATGCTCAAAACCCATGTTAGGTGGTCTTCTAGGAGGAATCTCATTGAAAACCATAATGTAATTATCTAATACATATTAGATATCCATAGGATACTAACCATCTCCATTAGAAAGGGTTTTAGAAGAGATCAAATATTAGGTTGCCCAAGCCACCTATCCATATCATAATAGTTCCTCCATCCTCTTTATAGTAACCACATTAGGTGTTCCATTAGACATTAATCGAAGAATAACCTTTTTTCCCTCATGTTTGAATTTGAGCTCCATAGTCTTAAAATTTTATGAACATGCACTAAATGAAAAAAACCATATCACTCTCCCTATTTCTAAAAAAATAAATAACATCAGTCACTTGATGGTCTCCCAAAGTAATGATCAACTAAAAAATATTCTTCTTGTAACTCAACAAACATAACATTAAATCTTGGAAAATCTTCTACCTAAAGACCTATTTTCATCACCAAGCCTCCATCTATGAAATTATGGGTTGCCCCACTATCAATCAAAACTATCACACACTGGCCCTATAAGACTTCTCTCACCCTAAAAGGGTGATATCTATGGTTACCTAAAAGAGAAGTAATAGTACCTCCCATATATTTTCCTATAGTCCTCTCTTCATGATTTGCATTAGCCTCCTCCTGATCACTATCCAAGATAGAATATATCTCCTCTTCCTCACAATCATACGTGACCTTGATATAATTAACCTTGCCTTTTCCAAGGCATTTGTGTCTAGGATTTGAAGGTTATCTACATGAAAATCAAATATTATTCCTCTTGAGCTCATGTTTTTCCTTTGTATCCAATTTTGTCCTCTTAGGCCAATATTTCTAAAATTTTTTCTTATTATCTTTCTTAGAGGAAGAAAATGATTTGTTCTAAAATTTAATTTTGGGAGATTATGAAAGATCCATGTTCTTAGCTCTTTTTATGGCATCCTTCAAAGTAGGTGGGCCTAATTATTTCACACAACCATGGAGTGTCACTTCCAATCCCTCAATGAAGAGATAAGATAATATATCCTATAAAACATTAGGAACCATAAATACAAGCCTATGAAAATCAGATATGTAAGCATCTATTGAATCCTTTTGTTTGAGTTACTCCAACCTTCTAAAATACTATTTGGGATTTTCTTTACCACATCAATCTATCAACCTTTGATAAAAATTAGCATATGAAGTGATAATTCTATGACCCTATGTAACCATCCCATGGTACCACCAATCATGTGCATCACTCTCCAAGTGTAAAGAAATAAATTGGATAGCCTCCCTCTCAATCATAGGGTACAAACTAAGATATTTGTCTAACTTATGTATCCATTCACATGCATTGCATTTACCTAAACCATCAAAAGGTGAAAGAGACACCTTACCCAAATTATATTTTAAATATTGGTTGTGATGTTTATCTCCTCTAGGCTTATTCATGTATTTTAACTTGCAAAAATCCTATAATGACATAGCATCCTGAAACTAATCACTTAAAAATTACCACTCATGTATATAATCTACAAAACTCTCTCCTATAACCTATTTTACACCACCCTAATAATCTAATAAATTAGGCATAAGAGGCCTAACTATGTAATCCTTAGTGGTTCTAGTGTGATTACGATCATGTATATTTTATCCCAAGTTACTTGTTTCACTATTATTCCCATTGTTTCCACAAGGATTATTATTATTCCAATTCGAATTATTTTTTACCACATTATGTTGCATCAATTGGGTCAAAATATGTACCATCTCTCTCTGCCTTCTAGTGATATCATTGAGAATATCCCTAGTGCTATGATCCTCTTTATATCTATCACCCATGTTCACTTCTACCTGCTCAACTCTAGCGAAAGGATCAAGCTCCTCAGGGACTTCTAGTCAATCACCATGTCTTCTTCTTAAATAATATCTGGTATTACCTTGTATAGGATACATATGAGCCAAATTTCACATAGGCTAGAAAGATCACCATCTCTAATACCACTGTAAAATCCCCACCAAGAGTTTTTCCCAAAAAACTCATAAATTTTTAGTTTTTATAGTGTAGTCATTTCATCAAACACTTTGTCTACTTATTCTAAATAATGATATTCTCCATGTGAAGGTTTGGAATGTTTAAATTGAATTTTAGTAATGTAAATCATTCATAAATGTATTCCTAGATGCAAGTTATTATATAAATAATAAGACATAGTTTTTTGAACCTTAACACAATGAAAATTGCATATAAAGAGGAACCCATAAATCGAATTTCACATAGAAATTTATAGAGATGATTGATATTAAAAATTTAATCAAATACATACCCTTTTTACATCCAAAAGTATGATTGAATCAGTTCTTCAATTTTTTGATAAAAATATCCCTATGATGATGGTGCCACTTCTAAACTCATTCATATGTGCATCAAAAACCATGCATGGACTCCAAAATGGGAAGCAAATTAATAGAGGGAGAGGTGTCCCTTTTACAAACTTTATTATGTTAGATATAAGGGTTGTGACCAATATAATAGGTATTGTAAATGTTAAAGGTCATTTTGCCTAGCACCAAAAACTCCCAACCATGAGCCAAATCTAAATTCTTCCAAGGGTGTGAGGAAAAATACAATACATTCTTATTCAAACCTTTTCTTATCTTCAATATAAATCACCATTAACTCCAAATTTATATTTGGAAAATATATCATAAATTTGGCAAGATAAACTCTAGATAAACATTGTCAAAATATATCCTTCTACGACCAAAATCTTTAAATATTGAAACAATAGCTACACCTATGAAATGTAAGTGACTCTGCCAAGGATGGATGAATGGTGTTTCATCCAATCAACCAAGAACCCAAGGGTTTTCATACTAGGGTTTTCTAAATTGAAATCACAAGCTCTCTCCAAACTGTAGAAATAAAATCAATTCATCCACCACCACAAGCATAAAAATGCTCCATAAAACCATCTAAGCTTAAAATAATGACCAAATGCTCTACAAGATTGACCCAAAAGTTTTCCAACATTGGAGTTATCCATAACTAACTAATTAGCCTCTAAAAGACTTGGAAATTTGCTAATTATGCACAAATTATCTAAGCACCAAAAAGGGACATTACATTTTTCCATGTCAAAAAGAGTAAATGATGAAAAAGGGGAGGGTATATGAGCCCTACCATTTTAATATTAATTTTAATGGCATGGTGGCATAGGTGGCACAAGTTTCACCACATATTTTCCACCTTGGCATCAGCTCATCATCCTACCTCCAAATATTTTCTTAAAGAACATAACTATGTGTTTTTATCAAGTTTGAGATTTATTTGAGAACCTTAAATGGCAACATTACTTTGTAAAATCAAGAGAATAATATAAAAAATATAACATTTACTAATTTATAATTATTGTATTCTAAAAACATACTAAATTAGAATAAAGTAAGGAGAAAATAAATACTTAGCTAAAAATTAAAAAAAAATATCCTCAATAATATCTCATAAAATTTTATGGTGATGGTGAGTGAAGTCAAGGTGAGAAACCATAATTCAAATTTGGAGATCAAGGTGGGGAAGGTGATACAGATGTAGAAGATGGAGGTAGATATTGATAGAAAGGTACAGAAGTGGGTCAATCCACAAATTGAAAAAGATAAGTGGAGTAAAAAATACAACCAGTAAATGCTTTGGAGGTAGAGTCTTAGGCTAAACATAATCTTTTCCCAAGCTTCAATGAAAAGATATCTTGGGTAACAAAATTGAAAAGAATGATAGGAGAGTATCACAAGTTCCACCTAAATTAAGATCTAAAGTTTTCTAAAGAAGGTGAGTTATTTCAAATATCAATCCCCAATTCAATCAAAGCTAAATTATTTATAAGACTCTTAATTACCTTGCTAGGGAAGTTCTTGGGAACATGATTGAATATAAACACTTTTAGACTCTACGCCTCTAAATAATGGACACCCTAAGGGCATCTCAAAATATCCACTATGAGTAATGATTTCTTCCTTACTGCAACAATGAAGAATACTACACAAATATTATGGTTGGAGGTCCTTAGTTCATGGGTAAGTCAAGACTTTTTCTCAAAAAATGGAAATACAACTTTGACCAAGATCAAGAAAGAATCAATTTCATGCCTGTATGGGTTAAGCTTGTAGGTCTCCCCCCCAAAGTTTTAGGATAAAAATGGTTTCATTATTATAGCCAAAATAATGGGATATTTATTAGGATTTTTTTCTTCCATAAAATAAAAAAATAAAATGGTCCATGCAAGACTCTATTTAAATTCTTATATGGATCAATATCTCCCAACATCCATCACTTTGGACTCATCTATTGGGGAATAGAACCAAAAGATAGAATATGAAAAATCAACACTAAAATGTGAAGGTTATAGGAAACTGGGTCACCTAACCATGGAATGCCCAAAGTTCATAAAAAAGTGTAATACATTTATATTGAAAAAGGATAAACAATATTGGGCAAGAAAACTAGAAGATCCCTAATCCTCCATGGGTGAAGCTCCACCATCTGATAAACAGATCCCAGAGAAAAAGTATCACACTTCTAAGGTGGACACTCAAGAAATCAAAGAGTATATACAAAAAAAGAATCACAAAAATTTAGACATCTTGGTCACACCACAAAAAAATAATCCTATTAGAGAATAGTCCATGAATCATAAGACAAAGCAAATAGAACTCAAGAACATCAAAGGAAATAAAAAATGTTGAATCCATAGACAATGAGTTCCCACCAATGTCTGAGGTAATAAATTTTCAACACATAATATCTTCTTAATATTTATAGCACCATACCATCATTATTAATAACTTTCAATGCCTCCAACCCTCTTAAGAAGAAGAGGAAAAAGGGGAAAATACACCAGTTCGGTCTCTAAAACTAGCAACACAAAATGGAACCCTTATCCAAAAAGGTATCTTAGAAAATCAAATGGATCAAGATACTTTACAAATAATAAAAAATTCAATCTCATCTCCTATTCTTATAAAAAATCAAAAGGACAAGGAAAAAAAAGAAACATCACCACAGTTAGAAAATAAAATCAAAAGACATCTGAATGTAGGAAATTATGCAAAAGGGGAAGGCCAAACAAAGCAACAATAAGAAATAAGAAAATAGATTAGAACATTGCTTATGGTCTTCAGGCTAAAATAAATGAAAGTATTTATAAACCACTCACAATAAGTTATTATGAAACTAATTAGTTGGAATATAAGAGGTATAGATCACCTGAAAAACACCAAGTACCTAGATATCTCCAAAAAAACAAACTCCCTACCATCATCACAATCCAAAAAACCAAAATGCAATAAAATAGTATAGAGTAAATAAAACACAAAGTTTGGAAAGAGGTAAAGATGACATCTATCAATTCATATGGAGCGTCAAGTGGCATAGCTAATTTTTAGCATGAGAGGTTGTGTTGAGACCAACATGCCTCATCTTTTTTTTTTGGAAAGGGGATCCATGTGATTGTTTCCCAAACTTCTATATCTTGAAATAAGTGTGAAAGATTCTTTGATCATTTTTTGATGTTGTTAAAAATAGTCTTGAAGGTTATAAATTATAGGTTCCATGAAATAAGTCAAGGTTCCCAAACAATAAACCCTAGCGATTTAAATTTAAATGTTCACGGGAAAGTCTAGTAGGAAATTTTAAGCATAATCAAGTTTTATCTTAAAGTTGATGCACTTTTGAAGATCTAACTCTTTACACTTGTTCAATGGATTTGAGCCAATGGTTCATAAAGATCAAATTCTTTTATAAAGGCATATAGTTAATGATTCAGGCCCTAGTAAAGATCCAATGATGATCATTTAATTGGAGGTTCTAAATCTAAAGGTGCAAAAGAAAGATTTTAGTATCTTAAATTTGGCAGGTTCACCCCCATCATTTGACATCTACGAGGATGTATTTGAAAGGACTAAACCCATAAAATTTAAATTAGATAATCCCCATAGATTTGAGATCTCTTGATGGTTTTACATGTGGCATTCAATTATTAGATCAATAAGTTTCATTGTTTTAAAATTGATAGGCTCACCCCCTTCATTTGACATCTACAAGGATGTATTTGATGGGACTAAATCCATCAAATTTAAATTAAAATAGAAATATTTTATGGTCTTAAATTTGACAGGTTCACCCTCATCATTTGACATCTGTGAGGATGTATTTGATAGGACCGAACCCATCAAATTTAACTTAGATAATCCCTAAAGCCTTGAGATCTCTCGATAGTTTTACACATATCATTCAATTATTAGATCAATAATTTTCATTATTATAAAATCGATATGTTTTCCCCAATAATTTTACATTTATGAGGATGTATTTGATAGGACTTAACACATCAAAATTAAATTGAAATAGAAAGATTTTATTGTCTTAAAATTGATAGGTTTGCCCCCATCATTTGATGTCTATGAGGATGTATTTGATAGGACCAAACCTGTCAAATTTAACTTAGATAAATTTTTAAGCCTAATCAAAGGGGGTATTTCTAAAGCCTTTTTAAGATACTTTTGGTTTTCTTATGAAGACAAGTTTGAGACATAAAATATTGGCTTAAGTCTTTTTACTGATTAAAAGGGTAAGCTTCTTGTAGGATCTAATGGTGATCACTTGATTAGAGGTTTTAAATCTAATGGATCCAATGGTGATCTATTTCTCAATAGATTTTATCCAATAGTGCACATCAACATGAAAGCCTCAAGATCTCCTGAAGGATCTGATGGTGGTCTCTTGTTCACTAGATTTGATCAAATAGTGCGAGCTAATTGAAGACTTTTTAAAGTCTTTGAAAGCTTGATAGATGGAATAATAAATAATATCAAAGATCAAAAACCAATTAAATGCAAGGTCCTAGATTTGGCTTTTCAAATAAAAATAAAAGGGGATTTTGGAAACCAATGGTCACTCTTCAAATGGCATTTATGAAAATTGTCATGAAAGGCATGGAACCCTACCACATAAACTCCATGTAAGTATGGAGGATATAAATGAAAGATATTTCATGATTGAAAAACAAAGGAGAGATGACAAGAAAGGTTCCATCATATCTAAGGCATGTATGAGATCAAATTTGGATGTTTTGTTCATTAAAGCAAAAAAACCCTAAACCCTCCATAAAGAAGGATAGAATCAGTTCAACTTGATTAGCTAACACTTGAGATAATTGAGAAATAAATTTAAAGTAGGTGCCTTAGTGATAAATTTGATAAATTTGCAATTATAATACACTATTATCAATGGTATTGGGTAGGCAATAGATGAATATTGAAGTATAGCTTTATCTAACTTCAGATGGTGAAGGAAGGGTCTTTAGAGACACAGAGTTAGATTCAACAACATTAAATGTATAGGGAATAAGGAATTGGTCTAAATTATTCTTCTTTAACAAAGAGTTTCAACCAATTTCTTAGAAATAAAAGAGGAATGATTTAGTATACCAACTATTCAAGGATTTAGTATCAATTCAAATGGCAGGCCTTCATCACACAACTGTTAAACAAGATGTAATGCATTACATTGACCTCCTTGTTCACATTTTTATTGACTGCAGAGTAGATGGAGAATGGATTATTCATAAAGGAAATGTTAGTAAAGTTGCATGCATATCTCCCATGGCCTTTAAGACTTATTGTAATATCCCTTTATCTCATGTTGATCTTCCTTCCTTGAGAGAATGGATAAATTCACAAAACTTGGATTCAGTTCTTTCACCTTGGTTAATCCAAGGTTCCCATGTTTTCAAGAACCTAATGGTGAGATTCCTATTACCCAACTTAGGGAAGGTGTTAGGGTAGCTATTACCTTATTGAATAGAGCCTTTGGTGCCTCTTCTAAAACTTATGTGAGTAAGCTCTAGGTGTCTTATGTCCATTACATGTTGGAGCAGAACCTAACCCCTCCCATTAGAGACTTGATAAGTTTATTCTTGGCCAAACAGTTTACAGCCATCAAAAGAAATACCTCTAGACATTTATTTATGATGTCTTTCCTCTTAGACTCACTCCTAGTCTCTATTAATTTCCCTATCATCCAAAATTGGTCCTTTGATGGCAAGACTACCATTTCCCATCATTAACCCAAACTACATATTTTCAAATATAGGAATCATATGCAATTCATATGTGATGGTGTCTTTCTAGTCATGTTTGAGAGAATCATTGGTATTCCTATGACTATACTTCATCCTCTAATAAAAAAACCAGTGGAGACCATGGGGGATGTGTGGTTCTATCCAGATTGCACTATAACAAGGATAGATGGAATCATGGTTCAGACATATAAACTACCCATATATGTTCCTAGTAAACTTGCAGAGAAAAAAATTGCTTATCAAATCATCTAGGGCATAGATTAACATTGTAAGAAGAATAAAAAGGCTTAGATTCATCCCTTCCCACTAGATATTGGTATAATTATAATCAAAGATTAGAAATTTTTGGAGATCATGGTGGTGTACATATTGTATAGATTTATCCTCTTATTAACATTTTTTTTGAAAATTAAGCTTAGTATGCATATTGTTTGTCATTCTTTGAAAATTAATGTGTAACACCATGCTTTAAAACAAGATCCTTAATTTTCAAGATAGAATTACCAAGGATTAGGACTAGATCACATTCAGAGACTAGAGAACACTTGATCGAACTAAAAACTCATAGAAAGACTAGGAAAGATAGAGGTAAGCATAGGTATTCTAAATCTCTACCATCATCACCTTTACAAGGGATTTCTATGTTTTATATTCATCCAAACATGGCATGGCTTGGAAGTTCCCCTATAAATATACTAGGTGTAGTTCATGATTTACACATAATCTAGAAAAATATTTGCCAATATTTAGTCCAATTGGTATTATGATTGTTGAAGAACATGTTAAATCTTTCAAAGGTACATTAATAGTTTTGAATGTTATTCATGAAGATGTAGCATGTAGGTTGTTCCCATTTACATTTAAAGATGCTACATATGAATGGTTCCTCAATTTACCTGATAATTGTATTGTTTCATGGAATAATTTTGACATTATTTTCATTTTTCAATTTGGAAAGATCATAATCCCTTGTGTCATTTATCATCAATTCACAACTATTAAGAGGGATATAGAACCTATTAGGTCATTTAATGTTAGGTTCCAAAAGATGTTTAGCTAGACCATGGATCCATATAAACCTAATGAAGCCTTAGCATTGGAGGTTTATAAAGATGTTATTGATCCCACAACTTCTATGTTTTTGAAGAGAGGTGTTTCACTTATCATCACATTGGCTCAAGCCTATTCTTAAGCAGTGATTATTAGTGACCAAACAAAACCCCAAAGATAGATGGCTTATTCTATCCCAAATTTTAATTCTCAAATTCCTGCATTAAACCTTTTCCCAAGTAATAACCAAAATACTCCAACATTAAACCAATATCCTGCTTTGAATGTATTTCTTACTAGTCATGTTGATCCTAATCAAAATCTAGGCTTCTTGAGCCATCAAGTTACCAATGGATTTAATGACAATGATCAAAAGGCTTTAGTGCGTATCAATGGCATTAATAGTAATCAAAGTCAAAATTCTAAGGTTTTAAAAAATGAGAATGAATCTATAATGAAAATGGTATAGAAGCTTAGCACTGATTTTTTGCAATTTCAAAAATAATTTGGTGATGATAATGACAATTATGGAAGAAAATTCACTTTCCAAAAATTCAATAGACCTAGGAATAGGTTTTAGAATGATATTTTATACAATAAAAAAGCTAATGAGTCATTCCCTATCAAAAAGAATATAGATATAAACCTCACTAATATTACCTTACTAGATTATTTTAGGGTACATGCTACTTCCAAACATGGTGAGATTGATTGTATTGAGTTTTGTAAAGCTTTTTAAGCTTTTCAAGAAGAACTTGACATGTTTGAAGTGGTTACAAAAAAAGAGGTTGCTCCAAATTCTTATGAATCCAAAACCATCTAACCAAGTGCATATGGTAGAAACATTTAATTTCCATTTTTGAGAAGATAATGATCCTAAGAATATTCTTGAGGAAATTTAAGCATTACAACAATTTTTGAAGACATATCCTCTATAAAAAAGGAAAAAAAAACAACCAATGACTACCTCTACCCCTCCTAACAATTATGGGACCCCTCTAGACACTATATCAAAGAATAATCTTAAACCTCCTAAAGGAAGTTCTTCTAAGTTAACATTAAATATTGATCCTCAAAGCAAAGCTAGCTACACCATTGTGGAAGATATGAAAAAGATTAAAGTTAATATCACTCTGCATAAGTTAACTCAAATCACAAAACAAATAGATTTACTCTTGGAATATTTTCCAAAGAAAAGTGGGAAACCCCCTAAGAATGATAGTGTAAATCTAATTAAAAAAATGATCAAAGTAGAGTCCTAACCTTTTTTACTTACAGTAAGGATATTTAGAAAAAATGTTCATAATTATCTTTTATATTCAGGAGCCTCAACCAACATTATGCTTGTTGGGATATGTGAACAACCCAGGTTAATTCCAATCAAATCTAATAGGGTAGTCACTCAATTGGATACATCCAGAGTTAAATTTGTAGGAGAATTATTAAATGTTCATATATAGATGGCTAGTGATCCAAGGTTTCAATAATTCATTGATATCCAAGTGGTAGAAATGCCTAGTGCTTATGGATTGATTTTAAGTAGAGAATGGACTAAAGCTTTAAATGGCTATATGTCTATTGATTGTTCACACTTATGGATTCCTTGGAAATATGTGCTAAATAAAATAAGAGTAGAAATGGAACCTCAAATGAAACACATGATAATAAAATATAATGTTGTTAATGAAAGGTAAAATTTCTTGGATTTTGATTTGGGAGTTTTCACTTTGGAAATTATAAAAGAACCAGTTTCTAAGAGTTCTTCTAAAATGTGTGGTTTGTGGAAGTTATACATTGATGGTGCCAAGTGAAAATTAGGATCAAGAGCTGGTATTGTATTGATGAATCCTTTAGAAAATCAATATCATATATCTTATAAGTTGAATTTTCCTTGCACCAATAATTTAGCTAAGTATGAGGCTCTCATACTTGGATTACAGTTTGCCATTAAACATAAAGTTAAAGAAATCCTTGTATATAAATACTCTAAACTTGTGGTTAGCCAAGTGAAAAGTAAGTACTAGTTTAAATTGTCTTACTTAAAGAGATATAAGTTTAGGGTGTGGTATTTGATTGATGCTTTCAACATCTTAGCTATTCCAAGAGAAGAAAAAAACTATTGATGAGCTTGCATCTACTGCAGCTAACCTCATACCTAATCATGATTCTCAAAGCATCTGTATTGAGCTAATACCTTGTCCTTTAGTTCCAAAAAATATAAATCATTTCCAAGTTTTCAATGATGATCAATAAATCATAGATTTCTTAACTAATTTTGTAGATTTTGAAGCTCACATTATTGATGAGATTGATGATACTTCTCATGAGGAGGATCTTAATGGTAAAATAATCTAATTAAGTGATAATAAGATACCTAAAGAGATGATTTCATTGGAAAGACTATTTGATTTTGATAAAATTTCTGAAGCACCTAAGCAACCCCAAGGTAAATGGTAAGGATTATCATGTAATGAATCTTGGCTCACATGATCAGCCCCAAATGGTGAATATAGTGAAGGCTTGCACTGGAATGGAAAATAGAAAATCTAGAGAGTTGATTACAAAATACAAGGATGTAATTTCTTGGTCTTATGAATATTTGAAAATATTTAACCCGAGGGTCATTACTCATATCATACCTCTTCAAGAAGGTTGCAAACCTTTTAGACAAAATCAAAGGCCAGTCAACCTTGTTTTACAACCCATGATTTTTAAAGAAGTATAGAAGATATTTGATGTAAGGATAGTGTTTCCTATTAGACATTCCACTTGGGTAGCAAACGTAGTCCTACTCAGAAAAAATAATGGAGAAATAAGATTGTGCATAGATTTGGAAACCTGAATAAAGCATCTGAGAAGGATAATTATCCTTTGCCTTCTCTAGACAAAATTATCCAAACTATTTTAGGATATTCCATGATGTCATTTTTGGATGGATTTTCTAGGTATAACCAGGTGCTTGTTTCTCCAAAGGATAGGATGAAAACAACTTTTACTACTAAATGGGGAACATACACTTATAAGAGAATGCCTTTTGGATTAATTAACATAGGGGAAACTTTTCAAAGGGTCATGGACCATTATTTACAAGGTTTAGTGGTAAATTATATCATCATATATATGGATGATCTTATAGTATTTTCTAAAAATAAAGAAGAGCACTTCATACATTTGAGACAAGTATTCGATAGATACAAGAGGTATGGTGTATCTCTTAACCCCCAAAAAAGCATATTATGTGTCACTAAGGGAAAATTATGGGACATGTCATTGCCAAAGATGCAATATCTATGGATCCTAAGAGAATAGAGGCCATTTCTAAAATTGGGTTGTCCAACAGCTAAAAAGAACTTAAGTCATTCTTTGGCAAGATTAATTTTGTGGGGAAGTTTATTTCAAGCTTCACTGAGATTGTTAAACCTTTGAATGACATGCTTAAGAAAGATGTTATAATTTATTAGAATCAAGAATCAAAGAATGCCTTTTTTGACATTAATAAGGCAATTATTGAATCTCCAAATCTCATAAGTCCTAATTTTTCAAAGGATTTAAATCTATATTTTTTTGCTTCTAAGCATACTATGCTTGTAGTGTTAACTCAAAAGGTTGATGGGAATGATCATCCTATAGCTTTCATGAGCACAAAATTTAAAATGTAGAAGTGAATTATTCTATGGTTGATAAGTAAGCTTATGTATTAGTAAAATCAATAAGAAACTTCAGACATTACCTCCTTAGAAATAAGGTACATGTTATATTACCTGATCTAGTTACAAAACTTATGTTGAGTGAGAATGAGATTGGAGAAAGAAGAGGCAAATGGATGTCAATTTTACAAGAATATGATAGAGAGATGACAATTTCCAAATTGGGTAAATATCAGGGTCTAGTTTAGATGATCGCTAGTATTGACCCAAAAGTTCATATCATGAAAGTAGATCAATAAAACTTTCAACCTAATGAGTGGTATGACTCTATTATCCATTTACTTGTCAATGATGTTTGTCCCCCAAGATTTATAAGAGAAAAAAAGAGAGCCTTAAGGCTCAAAACAACTCATTGCCTTATCAATAATGGAGTCTTATATAGGAGGAACTTTGAGGGAATCTATTTGAGGTGTGTGTCCAAGGAAGAATTAACTTGGATTATGACTACCTTTCATGAAAAATTATGAAGTGGATACCCTTCAGGAAGAAACACAACTAATAAGATTCTCAAGGATGGGTATTTTTGGCCCACACACTCAAAGATGCTTATAAGATTGTGAGGGAGTGTCATTCATGCCATATCTTTAGCATAAAGGAACCAAAGGCAGCCATGCCTTTACAACCTGTGATGGTAGATAAACCTTTTGTGCAATGGGGATTAGACTTTGTTGGAGTAATAAATACCAATTATTTCAAAGGTCATAAGTTTATCTTGATTGCTATGGATTATTATACTAGGTGGAATGAGGTAGTATCCACTAAGAAATGTAGAATAGAGGAAGTGATCAATTTCTTAGAAGAAAATATTTATACTAGATTTGAAACCTAGTTTCTTTAGTTTGTGACAATGGATCTGCATTCATTTCTATTGAAATGATATAATGGGATTATGACCAAGGAATTACATTAAATTTTTATTCTAATCAATATCCTCAAGGAAATGGTGTTTTTGAATCCACAAACAAAAATTTGATGAAATCTATCAAGAAATCTACTAAAGATAAACCTAGAACATGGCATAAAATTCTTAAGTTTGTCTTATGGGTAGATTGAATTAGGATCAAACAAGATCTAAAATATATACCTTTTTTGTTGGTATATGTTTAGGATCCCATCTTTCCCATCACTTTAAAGTTTCCTACATTCACATTCATGCAGGAATACATGGAAGACAATCAAGAACTTTCTAATTCTTGATTGTTAGACATTATTCAAATGGAAGGTGCCAGAGAAAAATCATTTATAGACTTTAGTATCCTTCAATTAACTATGAAAAGATGGTTTGAAAAGAGATCCAATGTGAAGGTAGTTAGATAGGGAGATTTGGTCCTTCTTTGGGACAAGGCATCAGGACCCAAAGGTAAACATGGTAAATTCACTCCTTTATGGATTGGTCCTTACCAAATTGTAGAAATCTTGGGCAACAATACATTTAGGTTGAAAGATATCCAAAGAGTAGAGTTCACATTACCTACTAATGGATGATATCTCAAACATTACTTTGCTACTGCCCCACCAGAGGTATTCATGGAATAGGTAGGCTAGTTAGTTCTCTTTCTTGCTTTGTTTTTTCTTCCTTGCTGGGTTTGTGTATATTTGTTTTGTTTAATTTTTTTTCTCTTCTTCTTACTTGTTGGTGTTCCTTATTTGTGGTAAATTCTCATGTTATTATTATTATTTTATTTATTTTTGGTTTGGAATTGCTCAAAAGTATGGATATAAATCTTACAAAGGTGACCATGTCTGGAAATGAAGTAGTATGAAGCAAATAGGGATATTGGTATAGAAATTTATTTCCCTACAAATATTTAAACCTTATTCTACATAAAAACTTGGTTTTAAGAAGAATCATATGTATACAATGTGAATTTAGTTTATTAACTCATATTCATGATTACACTTAAAACACATCCTTGTCATGGACTAAAGTTTCAATTAAAGGGGAGAGCATCCTAAATCCATAACATTTAACCAAATCCTTAAAACTATGTTGTATTGGTTTCTAACCTTTATAAAAGGACCTAAAAAATGTTAAAAAAAAAAGAGAGCTCAATTAAAAATATATATATGGAAATATAATCAAAGGTGATTCAGGTAATCTCTATCAGGACTATGGATGCCTGGCTGGTAGTGGAGTAAAACCTTGAGTGGAACTAAAGGTATCTGTGTCGAGGCTATGGACACCTAACTGGTAGTAGAGAAATACCCAAAACTCCACTAAATTAAGATTTATTATGCTTAAATAATATCTAAAGCACTCAAAGTTAAGTGTAATGGACCAAAAGGATATGAACCTGGATGTTATTTCTTGAAATTCATGACAAATAGTAAGTGGAATCAAAGCACACAATACATGTTTATGTTTTAATATCTAAGTTTAAATTTTATACATAAGAAACTTATTTCAACCAAAAGTTGATTCAGGGGAGAGTTTATGTCCAAAAAGGGATATAAAATTCATGTAGAACTTTAAACTAGAGCTATGTGTTCCAAAATATTTTTATGTTTACCCTGTGAGTCACCATTTGTTGAGACTAACACCCCCCATCTTTTTTTTTGGAAAGGGGACCCATGTGATTATTTACCAAACTTCTATATCTTGAAATAAGTGTGAAAGATTGATTGATCATGTTTTGATGTTACTAAAAATCATCTTGAAGGTTATTAATTGCAAGTTCCATGAAAGATTTTAGGGTTTCCAAACAATAAACCCTAGCGATTTAAATTTAAACATTCATGGAAAGTTCTAGAAGGAAATTTTATGCTTAATCAGGTTTTAGCTTAAAGTTCATGCACTTTTGCAGATCTAACACTTTACACTTGTTCACTGGATTTGATCTAATGGTGCATCAAGATCGAAGTCTTTTAGAAAGGCATACATTTAATGATTCAAGCCCCAGTAAAGATCCAACAATTATAGCTTGATCAGAGGTTTTAAATCTAATGCTATAAAAGAAAGATTTTATCATCTTAAATTTAATAGGTTCACCCTGGTAATTTGATATATATGAGGATGTATTTGATGGGACCAAACCCATCATATTTAACCTATATAATCCCCACATCTTTGAGATCTCTCAATGGTTTTACCTGTGGAATTTAGTTATTAGATCAATAAGTTCCATTGTTTTAAAATTGATAGATTCACCCCCATCATTTGACATCTATGAGGATGTATTTGATGGGACCAAACCCATCAAATTTAAATTCAAATATAAATAATTTATTGTCTTAAATTTGATAGGTTCACCCCTATCATTTGACATCTATGAGGACATATTTTACAAGACCAAACCTATCAATTATAACTTACACAATCCCCAAAGCTTTAAGATCTCTTAATTCTTTTACACATGGCATTCAGTTATTAGATCAATACGTTTTATTGTTTTAAAATTGATAGGATCACCCCCATAATTTGACATCTATGAGGACGTATTTGATGAGACCAAACCCATCAAATTTAAATTTAAATAGAAATAATTTATTGTCTTAAAATTGATAGGTTTGCCCCCATCATTTGACGTCTATGAGTATGTATATGATAAGACCAAACCCATCCAATTTAACTTAGAAAATTTTAAATCCTAATCGAAAGGGGTATTTCTAAAGCTTGTTTAAGAGATTCTTGGTTTTCTTATGAAGACAATATTGAGACATAAAATCTTGGCCTAAGTATTTTTACTAATTAAAAGGGTAAGATTCTTGTAGGATCCAATGATGATCACTTGATCAGAGGTTTTAAATCTAATGGATCCAATGGTGATCACTTACACACTGGATTTGATCCAATAGTGCACATCAACATGGAGGCCTTAAGATATCTTAAAGGATTCGATAGTGATCGCTTGTTCACTAGATTTGATCCAATGGTGTGAGCCAACTGAAGACTTTTTAAAGGTCTCGAAAGATTAACAAATGTCATAATCAATAAGCTCAAAGATTAAGAACCAATGAAATGAAAGGACCTAGATTTGGATTTTCAAAGCAAAATAAAAGGGACTTTTGAAAACCAACGGTCACTTTTCAAATGACATTTATGAAAATTACCATGAAAGGCACAGAACCCTACCACATAAGCTCCATGTAAGTATGGAGGATCCAAATGAAAGATATTTCATGATTGAAAAACATGGGAGAGATGATAGGAAAGGTTCCATCATATCTAAGGCACTTATGGGATCAAAGTTGGATGTTTTGGTCATTAAAGTTGAAAAACCCTAAACCCTCCATAAAGAAGGCTAGAATTGGTTCAAATTGATTAGGTGACACTTGAGATAATTATGAACTAAATTTAGAGCATGTGCCTTAGTGAGAAATTTGATATATTTCTAATTACAATACACTATTATTAATGGCAATAGGTTGGCAATAGATTAAGATTGAAGCAAAGATTTATTTAACTTTAGATGGTGAAGGAAGGGTATTTATAGACATAGAGTTAGATTCAACATCATTGAATATAAAGGGAATAAGGAATTAGTTTGAATTATTCTTCTTTGTCGATGAGTTGCAACCAATTTCTCAATAACAAAAGAGGAATGATTTAGTATACCAAAGATACAAAAGATTTAATATCAATTAAAATGGCAAGCCTTCATCATGTAGCTACTAAACTAGAGGTAATGCATTACATCAACCTTCTTATTCCTATTTTTGTTAACTATAGAGTAGATGGAGAATGGATTATTCATAAAGGAAATGTTAGTGAAGTTGTATTCATAGCTCCCATGGACTTTGAGACTTATTATAATCTCCCTTTACCTCATGTTGATCTTCCTTCCTTGAGTGAATGGAAAAATTGAAAAAACCTGGATTCAGTTCTTTCACCTTGGTTAATCCAAGGTTCCCATGTTTTTAGGATGCCTAATTGTGATATTCCTATTACCTAATTTAGGGAAGGTGTTAGGGTAGCTATAAACTTATTAAATAGATACTTCGGTGCCTCTTATACAACTTATGTGAGTAAAGTCTAGGTGTCTTATGTCTATTGCATGTTGGATCAGAACCTAACCCCTCCCATTGGAGACTTGATAGGTTTATTCTTGGCCAAATAGTTTATAGCCATCAAGAGAAAGACCTCCATACATTTATTTATGATTTCTTACCTCTTATACTCACTCTTTGCCTCTATTAATTTATATGACATTCAAAATTGGTCCCCTAATGGTAGGACTACAATTTCCCATCATTACTCCAAACTACATATTTTCAAATATAAGAATCATATACAATTCATATGTGATGGTGTTTTCCCAATCATTTTTGAGATAGTCACTAGTATTCCTATGCCTAGACTTCATACTCTAATAAAAAAACAAGTGGAGACCATGGGGGTTGTGTGGTTCTATCCAGATTGCATTGTAATAAGGATAGAAGGAATCATGGTCCAACCATAGAAACTACCCATATATGTTCTTAGTAAACTTACAGATAAAAAAATTGCATATCAAATCATCTAGGGCATAGATTGGCATTGCAAGAAGAAATAAAAGGCTTAGGTTCATCCCTTCCCATTGGGCATTGGAAGAATTATAATAAAAATTTGGAAATAGTTGGATATCATGGTGGTGCACATGAACTCTTTTGATTTCTAATTAGATGATCTTAAGATGCGGGACCCCAATAATAGACTAGCTAACCATATTCAGGATAAGAAGGTCATAAAGACTAAGTACAAGCATCAACCAGGTGTGGGGGATGGTATTTACATAATGGCAAAGAACTTTGAAGAATTCCTATCCAAGGTTAAAAACTACAACATAACCTTAGAATGTAGACTAGTCAAGGATAATAATTCTTTAAGAGAAATATGGTAGTTACATCCTTTACAGTATCACTTGTTACCAAGGCCATCTGGGACTACACATCAAGAACAACCTATTGAGGGACAATCTTCTAAGCCTCAACAGGGAGAATTGACAAAGTCACCTCAGATTGAGTGACTTAAGGATGCAAAAGTAAAAGGTAAAGTTAAAAGTGAGGAGTCCACAATTGATCAAAGCCCTTTGAAAGCCTCCAAATTTAGGCATCCCCACCAAGGCCTTCTTCCCCAATAGAATTTATCAACTTAATTTATTTCAAACTAGAGAAATAGTAGAGAGTGCCCTTATTAACATCATGGATACTTATGGTTTAGATAAGGAAGAAGACCCATCTGAGGAAGCATACAAAGAATTGGTTCTATTGAGCAGTGGAAAGAGATAGGTAGAATTAGCCTTAGTTCTTATGGTTCCAATAAAGAGGCCTAGGTTAACTTTCACTCACCCCACTAGTGAAATAAACCTCTTTAGTCATGATAATCCTATTTATGGACCAACTATTCCTAATTGGTTTGTTTATGGGAAGTTGCAAAAAATCCCATCTCTTTCTCCTTCATTGGCTTTGACTCAAGTGGACATATGTGTTTAGGATAATATCAAACCATGGATTCAGGATATATTAAACAAACAAGTAGAGAGAAGCAACTAGTTTCTTCACAACAAGGAAAGCCAATGGGTTGGTACCCTAGGATCCTCTATGAGTTTAAACGTAGAGATTTCTGAACAACCAAAGGTGAAAGAACTTGATCCTCAGGTCCAATTTAATCTAGATACGTTAACTCTTGAAACAATAGTGACCAAGAAAGTCACTATTGGTACTAAGGAGTTCACCTTATAGAAGCTAGAGCCATTTATAGGCTTAAATCCTATTTCAAGACAAGCAGTAGGGGAGCACCCTATTTTTCAAGAGGATGTATCTAGTGTAGTACTATCCCAATCAATAATGGCCTTAGCTAGAGTTCAAGGATTGAAATAGAGGATCCTCAACTTGGAAATAAAAAAGTAATATTTGGAAGATCAGGTCTTCTTGACAATTCCTAAAAATATATTACAAATGATAAATAAGTTCTTGATGGATGAATTCAAGAATTTGAAAAACATTAAGTCTAGATTGAGTTCTTTGGACCATCAAGTTGAGATGGCACAAACCTTAATCATCTAGTGGTATAATTCTAAAGCTTAGATGGAGGAGCTCATTAAGGTGCATAAGATAAAGTAGGCCTTGAACCTCAAGATTATCAAACTAAAACATCTAGACATCATCATTGCAATTTTGGTAGATAAATAAGAAGATTTGATCACCTAGAGCAATGATGTTAAGGACTTCAGCAAGAGAGACATAGATTTGGTAAAACGGATTGGGAAACTTCTAGGGAATCTATTAAATAACCCTTCTCAAACCACTACTTTAGGCTTGATTGTTGATGAAGAATGTAAGTAGAAGATTGATACCCACATCCAAGGCATCATAGACAACCAAGGTCATTTGGCTTAAGACAACTAGAAGACCCTTGATACCATTAATTTTTTAGGGAAGAAAATTTTAGAAGTACAATGTGTCAATAAACTTATATTTTGGATAGATAGTGAATTTGAGAAGTTAGTGGATAAAGAAGGGGATTGTGTAATGAAGCCTACAATGGATTTTGAGCTAATCAAGGAGAAATACACCCAGGTGAAGGAATTTTTTAGATAGGATTAATTGGAAGCACCCACCAATGGAATTCCGAAAGGAATATTCTTATTGAAAAGTATATGCTAGTCTGTTAGCATATACTCTTTCTTGTCCAGTTGGCATATTTTTGTTGCATTGTAGCTTTGTATCAAGGATAGTTGTCCTTATCCCCATCTAGATATTTTTGAAAGTTAACCGATTAATTGCCTATGTTTTGTATAAATAAATAGATGGTTACCATTTGTAAAGAGAGATTTTTTGAGCACTTGATACTAAGAGCATTTAATACAACTAAGGAATTCTAAATTATAGGGAATTATCTTAAATTTGAATGATTCTTATTATTTGAGTTACATTCTTTGTCATAGGGTTGTTAATTTGTGCTAAATTCTAAATTGACTGTAAATATCTCAAATATACTTCATTTCATTTGCTTTGTATTTGGATGTACTTAGGTTATCCAGATCATAATAGCAAACCTTTAGATTAAATTTGGTTCTTACTTATGATTCATATTTTTCCTTTGAATTTTGTCTAATTTTTTATATAATTTGAACTTATGATATTTTATGACATAAATTGGTTCAAATGTGCTTAAAGTAATTGGAATTTTGTCATAATATTTGAGATGAAAACTTGAAATCACGTTTATTTCTTCTTTACCCTTCTTGTTTTCTTATTTTTATCAAGATTCACTCTAGCTTAGAGGTCATTATTAATAATAATTTAGTTTAACTACCAAATCCTCAAAATTATTAAGTATTCAAATAATATAGACCTTGGTGGCTCCCAACCACTAAATCAAATAAATATTGTGGACAATTTTCATACTTTGATTATATTTAACCATAGACAATCACTTAATAGTCACAAACTACAACTCATGCCATGGATTCTCAAAGTCCTAAAATGAGAAGTGATCTTCAACACTAAGAGCACATATGGTATAATTAGAAGCATCAACAGGTTGTTAATAGGATAAAAAATTCTTCAACATGCACACCATCTAGTAATCATCTTCACTAAATATGCTTCAGGCAAGATATGGATCCTCTCAAATGTTTATGCCCCAAACATTCCCTCAGCTCATAAAAATCTATGGTATGAGCTCAGTGCTTTTAGATCAACCTGTAAATAAATTAATCTAATTATCATTAGAGATTTCAATACTCCTCTCTTCCCTTGTGAAAAAAAGAGGCTATCAATTATATTAAAACAACATAAATTATCTTTTTGACTTTGTTTACCATAAAAACCTTTTCAATGTGTAAATGAGAGGCTCACCCTATAAATGGAAAAATAGATGGATTGGATATAACTTGATTTAGGTCTGACTTGACTAATCTCTCTTAGATTCAAGTTGGTTTTTGACACAAGATTTCAACTTCTCCTCACTTCCTCATATTGGATTAAACCATAACCCAATTGTACTGATTATGGAAAATAATTCCAAAAAGGATAAATCTCCCTTTAAACTTGAACACGTGATTCTCACATTTGGAGTTAAAGGAAAGGATTAAATAATGGTGGGATTAAACATCCAAGGCATGACCATGTATAAACTTTACCAAAAACTAAAAAATTACAAAATAAACATCAAAATATGGAATCACAATATTTTTAGTAATATTTTTTTCCAAAAAGAAAAATTTGAAAATGACCTCAACAATATTGAAAAACAATGAAAAATGAATGTTTTAATAAGGAGCTTCATTTTAAAGAAAAAATCCTTTTAAGTGACTACCATAACATAGTGGCCCAAGAGGAAAGTTTTTGAAGACTCAAATCCAAAGCAATTTGGCTAAAAGAAGGTGACTAGAATACAAAATTCTTCCATATGTCTAACATAAAACATATAAGTGATAAAAATATCAATAAAATAACTTGTGAAGATGGATTAGTCTATCAAGAACTCACTCAGATGAAATAATAAATTTTTGGATACTTCAAGAACTCGTTTGTAGCCAACAATCCTATCAACAAGATCAAAGATCAAAAGTTCCTTCAACTAGTTCCCTATTTAATAAATGACTCTAAAAATGCTAATATCCTCAAAATAAGATTTAAAGAGGAAGTTAAAGTTGTTGTGTGTCTTATTGAAAAGGATAAGGCCCCCAAACCCAACGGATTTTTAATAAATTTCTTATAAAACTTCTAAGAAATTATAAAGACAAATCTGGTTCAAGATTCTAAAGATTTTTTCTTATTGGCAAGATATTAAGGAAGTTCAATAATTATTTTTTAGCTTTAGTACCTAAAAATTCTAGTGCATCAGTTCTCAAGGACTTTCATCCCATAAGCCTTTGTAACTCTGTCTATAAGATCTTCACCAAACTCTTATCTCTCTGCCTTCAGCCTTTATTGAGCAAACTCATCTCTCCTAATCAAGGTAATTTTTTCCATGAAAGACAAATCTAAGATGGAATTTTGGAAACACACAAGGAATATGGAATTACTTTTAAACTAGATATGAGTAAGGATTTTAATAGGGTTGACTGGGACTACTTGGAATTAGTTCTTGAGAGATACGGCTTCCACAAACACATACAAAACCTCATTTATAATAACATAAGCTCAACATATTATCCATTATTTTTGATGGATCACCTACAGGTTACTTCAATATCAAAAGATGAATCAATAAAGGGGATCCCATATCTCCCTTCCTTTTTATAATACTTGATAACACTCTTGGCAGGAACCTCCTAGAAACTCAAAGAAGTGATTCTGTCAAAGGATTGAATTCAACAACTAGAATTCCTCCCACTCTACATCAATAATTTTTTGATGATATTTTCACCCTTGTTATCACCTATATAAAATAATCTAAATAACTCAAGAGAATCCTTCAAGAGTATGATGAAGTGCCAATGTAGAAAATCAACTTTGATAAAATCACTCTCTTATTCATTAATACTCCATTACTCAGATAAATAAAAATAGAAAGAATCATGGGTTATTATATCAAAACCCTACCCTAAACCTATTTGGGAATGGCTCCTTTCATAGGAAGTATGCCTCCCCACTTATGTAATCCTCTGATAGAATGATTCAAGAAAAAGCTTGTTGATTGGAAGGGAACTTTACTATCCTAGGCTGGAAAGCTCATCTCCTAAAAAGTGATCTACAAAGTCTCCTGGTCTAAATTATGTCCCTATTCAAAATTACTTCAAATATTAGTCAAAATATAGCCTAAATTCAAAAATACTTATTTTAGATGGGTACAAAAACTATGTAGTGCTTCCCTCTGGTTACATGGGACTGAGTCACTCTACCAAAGAAATTAGTTGGGTTGGTAAATAGAAGACTAAATCTAATGAACAAGGATCTCATATCTAAAATGGTCTAGAGTAAAGATTCATAATGTAATCCAATATCTAGACAACCATCCTTAGATTTAAATACATGTAACATAGACTGACTCTCTTTGTTAAATGAAGATACTTTCACTATGGGATCCTCCATATGAAAACTACTCATCAAAGGCAAGGATATCATCAGATAATGATACAAATTGAAGTTATGGAATTTATTTAATATAATATTTTGGGAGGACATCTGAATACTTGATTATCCACTATCTAATTTGAAACCTTGGTATCTTATTAGAGATCAAATATAACAACATTTTGACACCATGGTAGTTGAATATATCTATTCTCAAGGTAGCAAAAGAAATTGGAAGCATCTCCAAATGACCAATGTCAGTAATGAACATTCTAATATAATTTAAAATATCAACATTCTCCTTAAAGTGATCATATACCTAACTTTTTGAAATAGGATGCCCTATCTTGGACTACAACTCCTAGTGGAGAATATGAAGTTGGGATATTATCGAATTATCCCTACTAATCAGGAGAATTTTTAATGGTCCAAAATATGGGATAAGGACTTGAATCAAAAATTAAATATCTTCCTTTGGCTCTATCTTCAAAATAATATCATTACTCTTAATAATCTAGCTAAATGTGGTCTCACGTTGGTCAACTATTATGCTCTTTATGAGGTAGATTTTGAAACTATCCCCCATCTCCTCCTCCAATGTCCCTTTGTTCACAAGATATGGAGTCTTTTCCTTTAGAAATTTGAAATTCATTATATCCATCATGATTTTATAAGTAACTCTTAGGCTGCATGGGACCCACCTTTCTCCAACAAACTTCTCAAGAAAATATGGATCTTCTCTTTCCCTCACTTATTTTGGGAAGTGTGGAAAGAAATAAATAATACTATCTTTAGGGACTCCAAAAATTTGAATAGGGTTACTGAGAAAGTGTTCAACTCCTTTATTGAAAACTTTAAAATCTCAAAAAAAGACAAGGATCAACAACTATCAAACCAAGAGGAAAATATAGCTAAAAATTGGCTTCCATATCTATCATCCACCACTACATCTAACCCTAAAATGGAAACCAGGAGCAAAAATAAATGGATTCCCCCAAATCAAGGATATATTAAACTTAATTTTGATGAGACATCCAAAGGAAACCCATGACTTTTTTGTAGTGGTGGAGTGATAATAGATGACAAGGGTTATTTTTTAGTTGTATATGAAGGAGGTATGGGCTACCAAACTAATCATAAGGATGAAGCTCTTGCATCCATATTGGGTGTCTAAATGGCAAAAAACCTAGGGGTCAATAAGCTACTAGTTTATGGTGACTCCCTCAACATAATTAATCACTTCAATAAGATCAACAAAGTTACATGGACCAATGTCTATATCATAGAATAAATCCTTGGCATTAACAAATACTTCTCAGAGGTGAAATTCCAACACACTTACCATGAAGGCAACCACTTAGTTGATGTATTTACTAATATAGGGGTAATAGTGATTGAGTTCAAATTTTGGCAAAAGGAAGACACCTTTCCACATAATTACAATGAAATCATTACAAGGGATATAGTTTCTATGTCACAATAATGATTGTGAACTTCATAACACTTTGAAAATATTAGTGATAAATAAAACTCATAACATATTTTTATTATATCCTTGACACGTGAGACCCATGGTGACTTTTAAAAATGTCGAATGTTAAAAAGGAAAAGACTTGTTTTTCTTTTCTATACCTCTCATTTCCTCCACAACAACACTTTCCATAGGATTCATATTCTCTCCACCACGAGAATAAATATTAATATAATTAAACCCATGACTAATAATAATCTTAGAAAGACAAGGAAATCTAGGAAATCCTTAAAATCATTGGGGTGGAAAACTTCATCAATAATATATGCCAGTATTATAAAGATCTATCAAGCAAATTTGTAGACCAATGGGAGGACTGAGTGGTTACTATCAACAATGTCTATGTTGAGATCGTCGAAGGTCTCATAGCTCAAGTTCAATTTTAAATATTTAAGATGTCAAATTCACCAAAGTCAATATATTACAAGGAAGAGAGGGAAAAATATCTAAAAGAAGATGAGCATATGCCTGCATGCATTGGTAGATTCCTATAAAAGGACATTCCAAAACCTTTTGATAGAGTTGTTGAAAAAATAATGAGTCTGCCTTTCTATATACATCATTCTCTTGAATCTTTGATTTATGAAGCTAAAATGGGTAAGAAAAAAGAGCCTCTCCATCAAGAAATGATTTTATTAATCCAAAAGCTCTTCCAAGACTCCAACACTATCTCCCATGTCTTTACCAAGTTCAAGAAGCCAAAACCCAAAATATATATTTCCCTAGAATCCTTAGAAACTCCACCAAAACCTTGGCTTCCTCCCAAAAATCTAAAGACCACATTGAAATTGATATTGATCATAATGATTAGGATTATCTTCCCCCTACCAAGAATAAAAAATATGGAAAAAAGGATGCAAGCCCTATGCAATATTTCTCCACCCCTACTAAAAAGAGAAAATATGTGAAAAAAGCAAACGTCCCCTACCCTACTTCCCCCCTCCCCCACTATCCCATTCCTATCTCCTCCCATACCCCCTCCCCTTCTCCCACCACCCCTGTTACCACTCCCCACTCCACATCCCATGACATTGATGAAGACAGTAAACTAGATAATATTGTTAATAGTCTAAAAATGCTCAAATAAAGTCTCCTTTCCACTATTTTACAAGAGACTATTTTTGAGAAACCCCATCCTACAATTAATCCTTCACAATCCAATCCCCAATTGAATTCAAGGAGCTAATGGAGGAGCACAAATATAAATCAATACTCAACAAAATTGAGGACATGGTGTATTTTCATAAATCAATTATTTATTTATTATTAAAGGATCATAAAAGGTTTAAGGGTGAAAACAATAGACTCAACCTCAATGATGACATCTACTACACTAAATCTGACCTTCTGGAAATCAGCTTAGAATTCCATCAAATCAAGGAAATATTATTTAATATAGAAAAAAATAATGAATCCGTATATGAAAAAATTAATACACTATTAAATATAGTAGACTCACTATTATGAAGAACCTTCAAAGCATGGGTACCCCAAACTCTCTCACCAAAGGTAAAAAAGACAATTTTTAGACCCATAGAAAGGATAAAAAGATGAAGGGCATTGTTTATGAGAAGGTTTAGGTACATCCCAACAAGAACAAAAATATGCCACTAGAAAATATTCCTCAAAATTGGTCCAAGGCATACAAAGAATGGATGGGTCCTATAATCTAATTTTATACTTTTCTTCTATTTTTTGGATGATTTTTTTTTTGTTCTCTCTTGGCATGTTTATTGTAATATATAGTCTCAAGACCTAAAATTCTCTATTTTTGTAAAGGGTAGGGTCCCTCATTAAAATCCTCTTTTACCAATATAAAAAACAAAGACATAGCTAAAAACTATGCCTCTTGGAGGAATATGGATCTAAAACTTATTGTACTGAGGTATGGTGATGGAATTATGATCTTAGAACTAGATCTAGGCCTATATAATAGTTTTAAGAAGAGGAAAATAGAGTGGTGTTTCTCCTTTATATTATAGTGTGATCCTATCCATTTATAATTACAAAATAAAGGTTTCTAGTTTCTTTGTGCCTTTGTTTGTAGATCCTGTATCTAGTGTAGGAGCTTGTGATCACTTGTAAAGACCACTATGTGACTGGTTTTCTTTCAAAAACCATATTTCATTGACATGTGAAGACCAATATAAACCAATGGGAAAAAGGGTCAGTGGTTAAATTTGGGAGAGACCTTAACACCCCATGTGTTGAGTGTTGCCTACTATATACCAATATTCAGAAGAGAGATCAAACTTCATGTACTTCTCCCATATTACAATGGTGTGTGAATCACTAGTGAAATATGTTAGATTTTAGAGAAATATTTATATGATTATATTCATTAACCTTTAATTTTGACTTATGACATGTAATAAAACTTGAAATTTGGACTAATAGGGCTGTATCCAATTCAAATTGAGAAGAGGTATTTTACTCTCAATGTGAAAGTCTAATTCTAGTTTTTATTAGTGTGGGTACTATTATGTGCCAAATTTTTTAAAAAGTGATTATATAGTCATATAATTGAAAATACTTTAAATGTGTCTTCTTAGGTACATATGTCAACCTTAATATGGTTTAAAATTGGTAAAGTAAGCATTATTTGGTAGGAAGACATGAGAGCAGGGAAGGATACTAGAGCAGTGTGCTCTTGTACCCTTGGGTGATCTTATCCAATGGGTGATTTTATAATGATGAGTGTTAAAAAATGCCTCAAAATGTCTAAATTTTACCAAGATAGGGTTAGGTTCATTTGGGGGTCATCTATCATCTTTGAAGAGTATGTGAGATGGTCAAAACTGATCAAAAGGGACCCTAAGATAGGTTTAGAGATAAGTGTGAAAAATAATGGTCACAAGTGCATGGTTTTAACATAAATCTTAATTTTATGTGTTTATAGTTACCTCTTTTTATTATAGTGATGCCTAAAATTAAAAGTACTAGAGTAAAATTAAAAACAGTGCCTACCTAAACTTACTTGTGGGAATGAGTCTTGGATGCATGTCATAAGGTTGAATTGTGCTCCACGTAAAAACCTATGCTAAAACATATGTAATATTAATCTTTACTTAAGATGAATATCAAGAAGTAAAATAAAAAAATGTATAGAGTGAAAAGGAACAAATACACCTAATCAAGTACATGAACCACTATGTCTTTCATGGTGCAAAAATTAGTGCAAAAACTAGTGGTCGTTGCATGTTGTGTTTTTGTATTAACATTGAATAGCTTAGGTTGGACTATGCATGCCCCAATCCTCATCTATAATTGGGTGTTCTCAAGAGCTCAAGTGTGCTTGAATCTATCATTGTCATCCTAGAGTATCTTAGAATACCTGTATATATATATATATATATATATATATATATATATATATATATATATATATATATATATGGTGAAAACAATGGTGTAGATATTGGTGCAAATAATTAACCATCCACTATAGATGGAATGAGGTTAAATTCTTGTGAGAAATTGGCACAAACCAATGAAAAAATTAGTAAAAATACCAAGTATAATCTAGATATTATTATAGGTGAAATAATCAAGAGGGGGGGTGAATCAGTGATGCAAGATAATTCAATTCAATTCCCAACTCTTAAACATTAAGTATACATCAACTTGATCAAGAAATATAAACATGAAATCACATGCATACAAAGCATACATCACATGAACACATCATACATATGGGAAACCTTCTTGGGGGATAAAACCCACTGAACCCTACAAGATATACTATAGTATTATAAAAAAAGATCCAATATTTAGACCAACACCAATAATCAAGGAATACCCATCACTTAGTTTAGTGAGACATGAATCCCATAAGGAAAAACTACCCTTATCTAGCTAAACACTCACAATAACTAGACCTTTAGAAATATTTAAATTAGAAGGAGGAAACAAAACCTTAGGCAACCAAACACCCACTTATCTACTTGAATAGATCACATTGAACACATGTTATTACTCTTCAACTGATGATCACTTTTGTCTGCACTCTTCACCTCTAATCTCTCTCAAGATACCTCAAGGGACAACTTGGTTAAACTACCTCTTCTATTCTCAACCTAACTAGATAAACATGTCTATTATTTTTCACACTCTAATGGTACTAACTAGCTTATACCTTCTCTTTCGAAGGTTCTCTCTTTTGCTTGAATCCACACATGCACAACTAGCACAATTAGTCTAATTAGACCTTGTAATGATATAACTCTCTTCTTTTAACCCATCTTAGTAAAAAAATATGCTTTACATAATTTAACCACACTTAACATAGGTCCATACACATGTTACATTTGAGAACCACACTCTTTAGGTCAGTCATTAGCTCATTAAGCCCAAACCACCATTAGGTATTGGTGAGACCTAAAATAATTAGGCCTTATACTCACACATTACACATGAGACTATTTGGACCACCTTCATCCTTTAAAAATTATTTGAACAGATCAAAACTATTTCCAATATACCCTTGATAACTCCTCATGGGTCCATGCCACCTGTAACATCAACTCAAAACTTGAACCTACCAAATAGGTCTCCTTGCTCTTCAAGTCTTCATACATAGAAAACATAGTCTCAGACTTATAGAGTAACTACTAAAATATTTCACATATCCACATTATTATATCACATGGGTGAACCCTTTAGGACATTTGATTTAACTCTATGTGATTTAGACACTTTAACACAAGTTCTAAGTAGTTAAATCAACTCTCTTAGAATGACCACTTAGACTGATTATATACAGTCAAAATATAGTCAATCTATTTTGACTCTCCATATCTTATTAGGGGAAAAATACTACAACCAATTCCTTTTCATAATCATTATAGAATTATAAAACATATTAACACTCATTTTATTCCTTGAATCTACTCAGAACACCTTCAACTTACTTCTGTAAGATGGTCACTCAAACTGATAGTGCTTTCAACTAACACAATCAACTTCTAAGCATTTGTTCATATTGAATATGGATTATTCAAACCTCAAAAAATACATAGATAATGTCCTCATGGATAATATAACACTCTTAAATAGTTATTTCATCTTTAAACATCAATAAACTATCAATAAAAACTCAAATATCTTTCTTGGATCACTTACAAACCATGGTTAAACACATAGTCAACTTTGGAGCTCAATAACTTTGATTGTACAAACATTCAAACCTTATAAATAGAGTTTATAGATGTTCCTTGGAGTCATTTACAAATTTACCTTTTGCATCACCTTTAAATTCATATTAGATGTAAATATATTATCAAAATACTACATATTGGTTTTTCCCTTTACTAATTCAAATACCAATGCTCACTGCTTAAACATAAGACACTTTGTCAAAATATCGTGCTCCCTAGTAACTTAGAATAAATACACACCATTGATCTTCTTTAGATTATCCTATTATTTAACCTAGAATTCTCACCATTGATCTTATATCCTTGCTTCCATGATTGTGCCACTTGGGAACTTTATGTGCCTTCTACGCACATTGACTATTTGACTCAATGCACTCGATTGATCTCCATCTATACAAACACCCATGGGCCATTGATCTTATTCTAAAACTCCATGATAGAGAGAATTATCTCTAGTGCATGTAATCTTTGACATATTGAATTTATGCACACTATTGGATCATAATTTGCATGATCATGTGCTCACTATTGATCTCCTTGACTATTTGACCCCAGACTTCAATATAGTTAAACTTGACAGTCCTTGATCTATCACAATATACTAAAGCAACTTTGAAGGTTTATAACTTGAGATATAAGACACTTCAAGAGTATAAATATTTATGGTACCTTCTTGATACTATAGACAACATGTCCATGAAAACATTTGACCATTATTGACTTTTTGAGTACTTGTAATAAATGCATAAACTTTTTGGTTCATTCATATTTGCATGACGTGCAGTGATAGTCTAGTTTCTATTAAGATAGAATATACATGTTTCTCTTTCAAAAATATTAAATGCAACATCAAAAATTCACCAAAACATCTATGGATGCTTCATAACTTCTTTTTTGTCCTTATAGACCTGCATATATACCATATCTCTCCAAGCTATCAAACATAACTTCTTGTCATTCATGCACTAGTATCTCATGCTCTCTTTGAAATCAATGATAGCCTAACATCAATGACCATGCTCAATGATTTATCCCTTTATCATTTATGGTAAAAACACCCTCATAATTACTTCATTTGAACAATGACTTCATTTGAACTCCTTTATTTTGATCTTTCTCCCCCTTTGACATTAATGACAAAGGGTTTCTTCCTTAACATGCCAAAAAACATTCCTCAACATCATGTATGAATTCAAAAACTATTTAAGATGCTTAGGATACTTACATACATTCAATCATATGAACAATTTCTCCCCCTTTGATATGCACCAATCTGAACTTGCACTTCTCTGAACCTTTGACCTGATAAACTATTCACAGAGCTTAGAAAGATCCCCCTAAAATCATGTTCCATATCATGTCATCTATTTTTTGACATACACCAATTTCAACTTGGGCTTCCCTAATCCTTGGACCTATCTACCTATAGAACTCACAAGCTCCCTTTGCTTATGCATGAAGATGTAATACATTGTCAAAACATATGACTTGGTTTGATCAAGTCATCATATCAATCTTCTTGAATTCAGAATTATAGCAAACTTCTTCATATCTCAACCATGAATAGAACATCTCACATATGCTCCCCCTCACATCATGCACATCTTCTTCAACCCAATCAAGCTAACTAAGTTATCCCCCCCTTAGCCAAACATATCTTCAAATGATATTCTTATCCTACAACATCAATCAAATCTTAACTGGCATCTACCATGCTTCCTCTTGTTTTCCAAGTATCTCATTGAAGCTTAGATAGAGACACCCTGACCCATAATGTCCTAGAACAATGTGAAACTAGGAGTTACCCATAACTCCTCATATTCCTTTTCCTTCTTGGTCATTTGATACTTCTTCTTCTTATTCTTAGGCTTAAGAAAAGCAACATGCTCATCCACTACAATATTTTATTTTTATTCTAATATTGGATTGATAACACATAGAAACAAAAAAATATATCATGACATACCTTTTCATCTTAACAAATAACCTCATCAGTAGGCATTGATGTTCTTTTCATGAAACTTACTCAACAACAACAAGATGTTATCTTATATTCATACATACCTTAGAACTAGCCTCAATTTCTTTAAGCTCAACTTGAACTAAATTTTGATTCTCCTTTTCTATATTGATAGATGACACATTCTTTTGGCATTCCTAAACCTTATTCATATCTAATTCCTCTTTTGCTTTAACAGGAAGTCCACCTTGATCTTCCATCTCAATTGAATTAGTTTTCTTGGTATTCACTTCCTTAGGGTTACATACCAAAGATTAACCTTTATTAAGCACACTAGGATGTCCATGCACCTTCTTATGGCTTGAGAGCTTGCTTTTACAATATCTTTCAATAAGACCAAATTGATGACAATATAAATAAATAACATCATTCATACCTTATGCTTGATGAATATTATGACTCAACAAACATACTACCATCTTGTCTCTTAGGTTCATTATGCTCAAGCTTAACTGTCTTAGGTCTCCATACCTAGGTTAGTATTTTCCCATGCATTCTAGGGTAGAATCTAGTAATATGTCTCATGTCATGATAATTATATAATATTACATTATCCATACCTCTACCTGACCATCTACTCTTCCTTCTACATTTTATTTCCTTATGACCAACCTATGACAAGCATAATAATGATCATTAAAAGATTTTTCATACATCATGAAACTTGGATGCCTGATGGATCTTTTCTTATGGATCTTCATACTTGCATCCTTCTTGTTTTGAGCTAACCTCTCTTGATCTTTATCAATCTTTTTTACCTTGAAAACAAATTTATCATGCTCATCCTTTAATAAATTTAGCTTGGTTTTCAATTAAATGCTCACATGTTTTTTATCTCTCATACTTGAACTTGCATCCTCTAACTAAATTCTGAGAAATTGGATAGTCTCCTTATCCCTCTTAGCTTATTTATTCATTTCATCCTTTAATCTACATTATTTCTCTTCAATAATCTTTATTATTTATTTATTCTCATTTTCCTCTCTCATAGATTTTCTTAACAAACTCCCCTCAAGAGACCTGACTTGTGCTACAAGACCTTTGATCATATTTCTCATTTTATAATTCCTCTTATTCTTCTATTTCAATTCACCAAGTGTACTCATGAGCTTAGCTTTTAGATCAACTTCTTATTCCTCACTATCATATCAAACTTCTTCATCAAACATGATGTTCTTTTCACCCATATTGTAAATTGGAGCACCTTTAATTGATTAAAATTGAAAAGAAGGGCCTACTCTAATACAAATTATTAGAGGTAAAATCATTGAGAGGGGGGGGGTGAATCATTAATTAAAGATAATCCAATTCAATTCCTAACTCTTAAACATTCAACATACATCAACTTGATCAAGCAACATAATCATGAAAGCACATACATCCAAAGCATACATCATATGGACACGTCATATATGTAATAAACCCTCTTAGAGGATAAAACCCACTGAACCCTGAAAGATGGAATACAATCCTATAAAAAAATATCCAACATTTACAATAAAACCCACTAATTAAGGAACAACCATCCCTTAGTTTAGTGAGACACCAATCCCATAAGGAGAAACTACCCCAATCTAGTTGAGTACCCATAACAACTAGACCTTTATCAAGATTTACCTTAAAAGGAGGAACTAACCCCCTAGACAACCAAGAACCTACTTCGTTACTTGAATAGATCACCTTGAACACTTGTTTCTACTCTTTAACTGATGATGATCACTTTTGTTTTCACTCTTCACCTCCAATCTCTCTCAAGTTGCCTCTAGGGCTAGTTTGATCAAACTACATCTTCTAGGCTCAACTTTATTAGATAAATAGTTTTGATATTTTTCACACTCTAATGGTAATACCTAAAATGTACCTTATCTTTCAAAGGTTCTCTCCTTCTCTTGAATCCACACATTCACAACTAACATAATTATTCCCATTAGACTTTGTACTTATACCACTCTCTTCCTTTAACCTATATTGATTGGATAATATGATTTACATAATTAAACCACACTTAACATAGGTCCATACGCATGTTACATGTGAGAACCACACTCTTTAGTTCAATCATTTCCTCATTAGCCCCAAACCACCATTAGGTCTTCCTAAGACCTAAAACAATTAGGCCTTCATACTCACACGTTACATGTGAGACTACTTTGACCACCTTCATCCATTACCAATACTTAAAAAACATCAAACCTATCTCCAATATACCCTTGATAACTTCATCATGGGTCTATACCACATATAAAATCAACTCAACACTTAAACCTACCAAATATATCTCCTTGCTCTTCAGGTCTTCATACATAGAAAACGCATTCTCAAACTTATGAAGCAACTACTCAAATATTTCACATAGCCATATGATTAGATCACATGAGTGAACCCTTCAATACCTCTTCTACACCTTTATGTTCTTTAAACACATCAACATAATTTCTAAGTGCTTAAATCAACTCTCTTATAATTACCACTTAGACTGGTCATTCTAAGAAAGTCAACAATGGTCAAACTTGCACAAACTTTTTGGTTCATTCATGAAGATGATCCATGTAAAGATGAATGAACTAGTAATTTTGTGCATTTATTGTAGGTACTTAGAAACTCAATAGTGGTCAAACGTTTTCATGGACATGTTGTCTATAGTGCCAATAAGGTACCCTAAAGATCTAGACTCTTGAAGTGTTTTATTATCTCAAGTTATAAACCTTCAAAGTTTCTCTAGCAGACTATGATGGACTAGAGACCATCAAGTTTAATTATATTGAAGTCTGGGGTCAAATAGTCTAAGAGATCCATGGTAAGCATGTGATCATGAAGATTATGATCCAATGATGTACATAAATTAAATATGTCAAAGATTTCTTGTGCTAGTCACAAGTCTCTCAATCAAAGTTTTTGATTTTAAGATCAATGGCTCATAAGGGTTCATATAGATGGAGATCGATGGAACACATTGAGTCAAATATTCAATGTGTGTAGAAGGCACACAAAATTGCCAAGTGGCACAATTATAGAAGAGAAGATCTAAGATCAACGTTGAGCATTATAGGATAAATACTAGGATACTCTTAAGGAGATCAATGGTTTGTATTTGTTTAAATTTTCTAAGGAGCACAAAATGATGATAAAGTGCCTGTTGTTTAACTAGTGGCCATTGGCATTTGAATTAGCAAAGGGAAAAAATGGTCTACAATTTTTGATAATATCTTTTAATCTAGGACAAATTTTAAGGTGATTTAAAAGGAAAATTTGTAAATGACTCTAATTTTCATACAAATACTTTAGTTAGAATGTTAGAATGTTTTTACAGTCAATATATTGAGCTCCAAAGTTGATTGTGTGTTTGACCATGGTTTGTAAGTGATCCAAGAATGATATTTGAGTTTTTATTGATAGTGAATTGATGTTTCAAGATGAAATAACTATTGGAGAGTATTTTGGACTCCATGAGTACCATCTATTTGGATTTTATAGGTTTTACCAATCCATATTCAATATAAACAAATGATTAGAAGTTGACTATGTGTGTTGAATGCACTGCCAATTTGAGTGACCATCTTACAAAGGTAAGATGAAGGTGTTCTTAGTAGATTTAATGAATAAAATGAGTATGGAGATGTTATATAAGTCTTTAAGGATTATGAGAATCCATTAGTTGTCTTAGTTTATCCTTGATTAGATATAGAGAGTCAAAATAACTTGACTATATTTTAAATGTATATGACCACTCTAAGCGGTCATTTTAAGAGAGTTGATTTAAGTTCTTAGAGATTGTGTTGAAGTGTTTAAATCACATAAATGTTTATAAGAGGTATTTAAGGGTTAAACCATGTGATCTAATTATATGTCTATGTGAAATATTTGATCATTTGCTTCATAAGTTCGAGAATGTGTTGTTTATGTATGAAGACTTGAAGAGTAAGGAGATCTATTTAGTAGGTTTAAGTGTTGATTTGATGTTATAGGTGGCATAGACCCATGAGGGAGTTATCAAGGGTATATTGGAGATATTTTTGATGTGTTTTAAGTATTTTTAAAGGATGAAGGTGATCAAAGTAGTCTCACATGTAACATGTGAGTATGAAGGCCTAATTGTTTTAGGTCTCATGAAAACCTATTGGTGGTTTGGGGATAATGAGGTAATGACTGACCTAAAAAGTTTGGTTATCACATGTAACATGTGTAGTGACATATGTTAAGTGTGTTTTAATTATTTAAAGCATATTATCTGAACAAGATGGGTTAAAGGAAGAGAGTGGTTTAAGTACAAAGTCTAATTAGACTTATTATGTTAGTTGTGCATGTGTGGATTCAAGAGAAGGAAAGAACCTTTAAAAGAGATCGTACATGTCATTTAGGACCATTAGAGTGTGAAAAATATGAAAATTGTTTATCTAATCAAGTTGAGCCTAGAAGAGGTAGTTTGAGCAAGTTAGCCCTAGAGGCAACTTGAGAGAGATTGGAGGTGAAGAGTGAAAACAAAAGTGATTATCATTAGTTAAAGAGTAGCAAAAAATGTTCAAGGTGATCTAATTAATTAACTAAGTGTGTGCTTGGTTGCATAGGGGGTTAGTTCCTCCTTTTAAGTTAAAGCTTGATAGAGGTCTAGTTGTTATGGGTGCTCAACTAGATTGGGGTAGTTTTTCCTTGTGGGATTAGTGTCTCACTAAACTAAGGGATGGGTGTTCCTTGATCAGTGGGTGTTGCTCTAAATGTTGGATATTGTTTTATAGGATTGTATTCCATCTTTTAGCATTTCATGGGTTTCATCTTCCAAGAGGTTTTCTCACATATATGATGCGTTCATATGATGTATGATCTTATGTATGCTTTGGATGTATGTGCTTTCATGATTATGTTGCTTGATCAAGCTGATGTATGTTGAATGTTTAAGAATTGGGAATTAAATTAGATTATATTTCATCAATTATTCACCCCTTATCAGTGATTTTACCTCTAAAAACTTGTATCAGAGTAGGACCTTCTTTTCAAGTTTAACCAATTAAAGGTGATCCAAGGTACAATATGGGTGAAAAGATAATCATGTTTGATGAAGAAGTTTGTTATGATATCAAGGAATAATAAGTTGATATAGAAGCTAAGATCATGAGTGCACTTGGTGAATTGAAAGAGAAAAATAAGATGAATTATAAAATGAGAAATATGATCAAAGGTCTTGAAGCGCAATTCAAATCTCTTGAGGGGAGTTTGTTAGGCAAATCTATGTGAGAGGAAAAGTAGAATCAAGAACTAATAAAGATTATTGAAGAGAAAGCATGTAGATTAAAGGATGACATGAATAAATAAGATAAGAGGGATAAGGAGACTATACAAATTATCTTAATTTAGTTAGAGCATGCAAGTTCAAGTATGAGAGACAAAAAGGATGAGAGCATTTAATTGAAAACCAAGCTAGATTCATTGAAGGATGAGCATGAGATTTTTTTTGTTAAGGTAAATAATATTTATAAATATCAAGAGAGGTTAGCTCAAAAAATAAGGATACAAGCACCAAGATCCATAATAAATGATTCAGCAGGCAGCCAAGTGCCATGAGGTATGAAAAATCTTATATGGGTCATTGTTATGCTTATCATAGGTTGGTCATAAGGCAAGAACATGTAGAAGGAAGAGTACTTGGTCAGATATAAGTATGGATAATGTAGTATTCTATAATTATCATGACATGGGACATATTACTATATTCTACCCAAGAATGCATTGGAAAATACTAACCTAGGTATGAATACCTAAAACAGTTAAGCTTGAGCATAATGAACCTAAGAGACAAGATGGTAGTATGTTTGTTGAGTAATAATATTCATCAAGAATAAGGTATTAATGATGTTATTTATTTATATTGTCATCAATTTGGTCTTATTGAAAGATATTGTAAAATCAAGCTCTCAAGTCATAAGAAGGTACATGGACATCCTAGTGTGCTAAAAAAAGGTTAATCTTTGGTATGTAACCCTAAGGAAGTGAATACTAAGAAAACTAACTCAATTGAGATGAAAGATCAAGGTGGGATATATACTAAAGCAAAAGAAGAAATAGATATGAATAAGGTTTGAATTCCAAGAGAATGTGTCATCTATCAAGATAGAAAAGGAAAATCAAAAGTCAGTTCAAGTTAAGCTTAAAGAAAAGATGAAGGTGCTAATTGAGGCTAGTTCTGGGGTATGTACAGATATAAGAGAACACCATGTTGTTGTTGAGTAATTTTCATGTAAATAACATCAATTATTAATGCCTAGTGATGAGGTTCTTTCTTCAGATGAAAATGTATGTCATGAATCTTTGTTGTTTCCATATGTTGTGAATCCAATCTTAGAAGAAAAAGAAAATATTGTAATGGATGAACATGTTGCTCTTCTTAAGCCTAAGAATAAGAAAAATAACTATGAAATGATCAAGAAGGAAAAAGAATATGAGGATTTGTGGGTAACTCCTAGTTTCACATTATTCTAGGACATTGTGGGTCAGGTGTCTCTATCTAAGCTTCAAGGAGACATTTGACAGGAGAGAGGAAGCATGGTGGATGCCAATTGAGATTTGGTTGATGTTTTAAGACAAGAATATCATTTGAATATATGTTTGGCTAAGGGGGAGCTAACTTAGTTAGCTTGATTAGATGGAAGAAGATGTGCATTATGTGAGGGGGAGCATATGTGAGATGTTCTAGTCATGGTTGAGATATGAAGAAGTTTTCTACGATTTTGAATTCAAGAAGATTTATATGATTACTTGATCAAACCAAGTCATGTTTTGACAAGGTATTAAATTTTAATGTATAAGCAAAGGGAGCTTGTGAGTTTTTTAGGTACATAGGTCCAAGGATTAGGGAAGCCTAAGTTCAAATTGGTGTATGTCAAAAAATAGATGAAATGAGATGGAGCATGATGTTAGGGGGAGCTTTCTAAGCTCTGTGAGTAGTTTATTAGGTCCAAGGTTCAGAGAAGTACAAGTTTAGAATAGTGCATATCAAAGTGGGAGAAATTATTCATATGCTTGAATGTATGTAAGTATCTTGAGCATCTTAAATAGTTTTTGAATGCATACATGATGTTGAAGAATGTTTATTGGCATGTTGAGGAAGAGACCCTTTGTCATTAATGTCAAAGGGGGAGAAAGATTAGAATGAAGGGGTTTAAATGAAGTCATTATCTAAGTGAAGTCATTATGAGGGTGTTTTTACCATCAATGATAAAGGGAGAGATTATTGAGCATGGTCATTGATGTTAGGTTATCATTAATGTCAAAGAGAGAATGAGATACTAGTGCATGAATGACAAAGAAGTTATGCTTGATAAATTAGAGAGATATGGCACATATGTAGGTCTATAAGGATAAATAAAAAGTTATGAAGCATCCATATACATTTTGGTGAAGTTCTAGTGTGCCATTTAATCTTTTGGAAAGAGAAACATGTATATTTTAGCTTAATAGAAACCAAACTATCACTATATGTCATGCATATATGAATGAACCAACAAGTTTGTGCATTTATTGTAGGTACTTATAAAGTCAATAGTGGTCAAAGGTTTTCATAGACATGTTATCTATAGTAGCAAGAAGGTACCCTAAAGATTTATACTCTTGAAGATTTTTATATCTCAATTTCTAAACCTTCAAAGTTCTTCTAGCAGACTGTGATGGATTAGGGACTATCAAGTTTAACTATATTGAAGTCTTGGGTTAAATAGTCAAGGAGATCAATAGTTAGCATGTGATCATGCAAATTATGATCCAATAGTGTCCATAAAGTCAATATGTCAAAGATTACATGTGTTAGTGATAAGTGTCTCAATCATGGATTTTGAGAATAATATCAATGGATTATGGGTGTTCATATAGAAGGATACCGACAGAGTGCATTGAGTCAAATAGTCAATGTGCATAGAAGGCACATAGAACTACCAAGTGGCACAATCATGAAAGCAAGGATATAAGATAAATGGTGAGAGTTTTAGGTTAAAGACTAGGATAATATTAAGGAGATTAATGGTGTGTATTTATTTAAAGTTACTAGGGAGCACAAGATGTTGACAAAGTGTCTGATATTTAACTAGTGACCATTGGCATTTGAATTAGTAAAGAGAAAAACTAATATGCAGTATTTTCTTAATATATTTTGATCTAAGATGAATTTAAAGGTGATGTAAATTGAAAAGTTGTAAATGACTCCAAGGAACATATATAGACTCTATTTATGAGTTTTGAATGTTTTTACAGTCAAATGTATTGAGCTCCAAAGTTGAATATATGTTTAACCATGGTTTGTAAGTGATCCAAAAATGATATTTGAGTTGTTCTTGATAGTGTATTAATGTTTCAAGATGAAATAACTATTGAAGAGTTTTATATAATCCATGAGGACCATATGTGTGGATTTTTGAGGTTTGAAAAATCCATATTCAATATGAATAAATGCTTAGAATTTTATTGTGTTTGTTGTACGCACTATCAATTTGAGTGACCATCTTACAGAGGTAAGTTAAAGGTGTTCTGAGTAGAGTTAAGGAATAAAATGAGTATGAATATGTTCTATAAGTCTATAAGGATTATGAAAATGAACTAGTTATGTTATTTTACCCCTAATATGATATGGAGAGTCAAAATATCTCAACTATATTTTGAATGTTTATGACCAGTCTCAGTGGTCATTCTAAGAGAGTTGATTTAAGTGATTAGAGCTTATGTTGAAGTGTCTAAAGCACATAGAGGTGTATTAAAGGTCCTGAAGGTTTCACCAATGTGATCTAATCGTATGGATATGTGAAATATTTTAGTAGTTTCTTTAGAAGTTTGAGACTATGTTTTTTGTGTATGAAGACTTGAAGAGCAATGAGACCTATTTGGTAGATTCAAGTTTTGAGTTGATGTAATACATGGCATGGACCCATGATGGAGTTATCAAGGGTATATTGGAAATAGGTTTGATGTTTTAAAAGCATTAGTAAAGAATGAAGGTGGTCCAGATGGTCTCATGTATAATGTGTGAGTATGAAGGCCTTATTATTCTAGGTCTCACAAATACCTAATGGTAGTTTGGGGCTAATGAGGTAATGACTGACCTAAAAATTGTGGTTCTAAAATGTAACATGTGTATGGACCTATTTTAAGTGTGGTTAAATTATGTAAAAAATATTTTTTGATCAATATGTGTTAAAAGAAGAGAGTGATATAATTACAAGGTCTAATTAGACTAATTGTGCTAGTTGTGCATGTGTGGATTCAAGAGAAAGAGAGAACCTTTGAAATAGAAGGTACAAGATAGTTAGTACTATTAGAGTGTCAAAAATATTGGGCATGTTTCTTTGATCAGGTTGAGCCTAGAAGAGGTAGTTTTAGCAAGTTATTCCTAGAGGTATCTTAAGAGAGAATGGAGGTGAAGAGTGCAGACAAAAGTGATCATCAGTTGAAGAGTAACAACAGGTGTTCAAGGTGATCTATTCAAGTATCTAAGTGGGTGCTTGGTTGCCTAAGGTTTTTGTTCCTCCTTTCAAGTTAATGATTTCTAAAGGTCTAGTTATAGTGGGTGTTTATCTAGATAAGGGTATTTGTTCCTTATGGGATTGGTGTCTCACTAAACTAAGTGATGGGTGTTACTTGATTAGTGGTGTTGGTCTAAATGTTGGATATTGTTTTATAGGACTATAGTCTATCTTGCAAGGTTCAATGGGTTTTATCCCCAAATTTTTTTTCCCACATATATGATGTGTTCATGTGATGTATGCTCTTATGAATGCTCTTATGATGTGTAGTGATAGTCTAGCTTCTCTTAAGCTAGATGATGCATGTGGTAAATTCTATAAATGTCTATTTTTTTGACATCTAGACAACAATGTTAAGGACACTAGAGTATTACTCTCCTATCCAATGTGGCTATACTATCCAAATTGACTTTATGTGTTTTTTCTAAGCTTGAAACTATGTCAATTGTGTAATCAATGTTAGAACATGTTTGTGTACTAATTTGGGAATCCTAGTCTCTAAGACAAGCCTCTATGGGTACCCCTCTTTTGAGGTGAGTTGTTAATCCTATGTAAGAAATCAAATAAAAATAAAAGGTTATGCAATAGGTTTTTATCATGTAAAATTGTATATCTGAGTTAAAATGACATCATGGAAAAACATGGCATCAATGTGTATGTAACCTGAGCATAGTGATAATGTAAGATGATGTGAAAATAAGCAATCAAAGTAAGTGTGAGTAGATAAATATGATGATGAAGCATGTAGATAAATTAGAAACTAAGTATATAAAGTTAAATGTAACTAATTAGGGATCAATGCATGATGTCCATCATGGCATTTAAATCTAAGCAAAGAAGAAATCAAAATGTCATGTCCATGATGCATGCAATCAAAGAGTACATGTACAACATGGAAAAACCATGATAGAAGGCCAAGGGGCCATAAATAATGGAAATTTTCAAATGTAACTCAATCTAATAGAAAACACATACAAATTCGTGTTCAAATGACCTCACATATGTACAAGGAAATAATGGATGCTTAATTACACATAGAAATACATGTTCAATTATCCACATTAATGAATAGAAAACACACATAAGGACATGTTAAAATTCCCTTACATGCATACAATCATAGATATAAATGCTTAGTTCCAGTTGGTAATGACATATTCAAATGTCCTCAAAATAAATAGAGAAGTACATACAAGATATGAAGCTAAGAAAAGCAATATAAAAAGCATGCATGATTATGTATTATGATTAATAAGAGATAAATTGAAAATCTTGTGCATTTAATTCATTCAAATAGTCCATAGCTCCAAATGATCTACACAATTCAATTTTTAATCTAATGTGCATTTATTTCATTTGACTAGTCTTGTTGTGGAAGTCCATAGCTAATTGGATAGGTGAAAACATGGGTAGGGATATCATATTATAAAAATAACCCTTATCCCTAATCTTCATAGACTGATATAATGAACCTATTTCAACCACTAAAACATCCTTTTAACTTCTCTTTACCTATCCATATGTTTCTGCATCTCTTCTATTAAAGTTTGGAGCTTCCTTGTTCAAGTCAGTAGCTAGACTATCAAACTCTATATTTAGATTGTTGAGGTTTGTAACTAGTGTTATTAGAGGTTATTCAAGCATTAAAATATGATAAGGATGAGGATAGATAGGTTATACTTTAGTGCATATGATAATTCATAGTATTCATACAAAAGGTTGGAAAACAAAAACATAGAAAGTATGAATTATTATGCATTAATTAAGAAGTAGGAATAACCAGTGATTCATTATTATAAACAAAGTATTGAAATTAAATTATAAGGAAAGTAATAAAACATTATACATGATAATTCACACAAGGAACAAGTAAGAAACCACATAGGTAACCATAACCAGATAAGTCTCTATTGATCTCTTCAAAATTGGAATTTTATTCTTCTTACAAACACAAGTATATATAGTCATTTCCAGTCTATGAATATTCATATTCTTCTTTAAATTAGTGCCAAAAGTGGATTATATTCATATTATAACCTATTAAAATTCATGGAGATGGAGATAGGACAAATAGACATATATATGACAAAATGAGTACATAACACATGAATAATAGATGAATATCCTGCACAACTTTACACTATGATTTCTTCTCCTAACAAATTACTAGACTTAAAATGTTATCTTAACTTGAGATAATGTCATAATATATTCAAATTTTCACAATAAAATAAAGGTATAGGAATTGGTTAGATGAGTAAGAGTCACAATAATCGCTCAAGGTGTTGTTTCCAGTTTTCACCCCTTGCACACTACTTAGCCACCCTTTCAGGTTTTTAACTAAGTAACATACTAATCTACTACCCTTTCAGGATGTTAATAGGATATCATAACCATGTGGCCTCCATTTATGGGTTTTTAACAAACCTATCCCTATTTGTCTTATGAAATCATCCCCAACACGAAATTTTATACAAAATTTTATAAAATTCATACTTGACATAGTACTTGATGGAGGTGACATAGATGAAGATGATGACTGACCAAAAGAGTCTTTAGATTTTGATTACATATCCTTGTACTAAGTGATGATATAATAGATATTTGATAGTGGTTTTTAGGTATGTGTGTTTAGAATCTAGGAAACATCATTGAAAGAAAGAGATAGATCAATCTTGTAAGCATGCCAATCCATCATGACTTCTTGAATCATTTTTAGTAAGGTGCATAATGGTGGATGGTATCTAATGATCTAATTTATATCTATGTCATCAGTGATTCTCATTGATGCCTTAGTATTGGTGACCCTATTCTAAATATCTCCACTCAGTTGCTCCATTTTATCTATGTGATATTGAGCTTGGAGATTGGTTAAGAGAATATGTAGAAGTTGACTCTACCAGTTGAGGATATTGTCATATATTTTGTCCTTGGCATTAATAAAATCCTAAAGTGTTCTATCATTCTCATCTATAGAGGTAGTGTGGTATCCCATAGTTTCCTTGGTAGTTGTGTCCATGGCAAAGTCTATGCTAGAACTAACTAAAGAATCATCTAGTTTCTACTTCCAATCCAACAAGTTACACGTGACTTATTGTTCTTGTATGGTAATAGTGTCTAGCATACCTTAATACTCCTCCAATAAAGTGATGAGTGTCATAGCCTTGGTATTCATATCCTGTCCCAATGTGTTAACTACATGGATTTTTTGGGCTATGTGCTAGTCATTGGTTAACTCAGAGACCTGAGTCTTGAGTCTTTATTGGTCAGACATGACTTAGTCCCCAATTGCTTGAGTGCCTAAATTTGGATAGACATCCTAAGTAAGCTTGGTAGTTTCATAGAGGTGAGCCTTCAACTTGAAATTTTCCAACTTTGATTAATCCCTTTCCTACTCTAAAGAGGTGGCCTTTTACACAATGGGATCCTAAAATGTTATTGCACCCTTGAGTTATTTATTTAGTGGGAACCTAGAGATGGCCAGTGATGCTTCTTTATTAAGGTGGAGTGCTACCAATGTGCTTGCAATCATTGAAGGGTCTAGTTTTGGCATTGTTACAACTAGGAGAGAAAATGTGGTACATCAAGCACCAATAGTTAGGATGTCCCAAAGCCAAACTCCTCCTAAGGATAATTATAGGAGCTAAGGACCTATTATAGTTAAAACTAGTTCTTCTTCTTATTTTGGCTATGTTTCTTCTACATGTTGTTGTTTAGGTCCCTACTATTGTTATGCCATGGATTTTGATGCTAGCTTGAGTTTGTACACAACATCTTTAGCTTGATTTTGTTTAACCTCCTCATTTAATCTCTTATTTGGCTCTTCCTATGTAGATTTATATCTGGCTTGTTCTTCCTCTACCTACAACTTCTACACATGTTCTTCTTCATCTTTCCTTTGCTCTACCAAGGTCGTAACCTTAACTTGTTCATCCATAGCCTATGCCTACACTTATGCTAATGCCTATGCTTATGCTTTTACTTATGCTTGGGTTTTACCTATGACTATTGTTGGCACATGGCTTCATCTTCTTCTCCCTTCTTCTTATTCAGAGCTTCCTTAGATTGTTGTTATGCATGCATGGCTTATTCCATGACCTATTATGCCTATGATACTACATCCTATTTCTATATTTCCTGTTCTTATATCTTAGCCTTGATATCAAGCTCAACTTATTTATCTTTCTATGCTTGTACATGGGCCTTCTTAGCCACTTTAATGGATTTTTGTTAGTCAACCTCTACATCCTTGGCCTTTTGTGCAACCTTAGGCTCTTTATCTTGTCGACTTGCTTGCTTGTTGTTGTTTTTGAGTCTTCTCCTTTCAACATTTATTTTACTCATTTATAAATCATCATTATAATACATGAGCTACTTCTTACCTTGAGGATTTTTGTTCTTCTATGGTGGGTTACTCATGTGTGATCTTTTCAACCTCATGATCTTGTGGTGATGGTGATGAATCACTTGGCTAGACCATAAAGCTAGAAAATTATGCTTTATTTTATCTGAGGGTGACCAAGCTACATTTGGGTGATGTTGAAGTGGAGTATGGATCAATTTGTGCTTCCTATGTGGTGGCTAGTTGATTGAATGTGTGTTCTTCAAGTGTAGGCAAGACTCTAGCCTCATTCCTAATTCATGGTCTGCTCACAAGTGACTCTGGTAGGATTTCTAGAAGAGGCACAAATAAATCCTTAGCTAAAAAGGTAGTATAAGGTTGAGTTTAGAAAAATTTAATCCTTCACTGTAGCTACTCCACTTCTTCTAACATAGTGTTGATGATGATGGATGTAGGTCATGGTGGTAGGTCAACCCATAGATTTGGAGGAAGCTATTTATGTACTTGGACCATGTGCACAACCTTTTAGAATAAGAATTTCTTCTCCTCCTCTCTATCATATAAGTCTCTATCCATGTTGGAAATATTTACTTGGTAGACTTATTGTTCATCTGTGCCCATTTGTGCAAGGTTGTATGAGCTTGCAATCTAGGGAAATGTAGGATCATCTAACCAAGTCTACATGATCCTTATCTTTCACTTCAATGGAAGAGACATACATTGATGTTTAGTGGAAGCTTTCACTTTACCTTCTATGGCTATGAACTTGTGGCTTCTTCTAGTTTTTATACTAAACTGATGGTTATGCCAAGTGGTATGGCCTGTAGTGGTGTTGTACACCTGGTTGCAAAGGATTTATATCTAGTGACTTTGGTCTACACCATGTTTATATTGATGAATAATGGTAGAGGTCCAAAGGGTGACCTTGACAACTCATGGATGTGTATGAAGATACTTTTTCGCAGTAAAGTGAAAATAACATGTTGGCCCAAATATTGCATTACATCTAGTGGTACTCAAGGATGTGTGGAGATAAACACTAGGCACTCCTCCCACCATGATTTGAATTTGGCCTCATGTGTTAGAGATCTATGCTAAGGTGTCCATATGAGGTTAAATAATTTCTATGTTGGCTAATAGTCAATGTTGGGGTGCACCTCTCCCTCTAAAGACTTATATTATGTAAAGAAAAGGAGAAATATGAGGAATTGATACTAGAATGTCTACTTGGCTGATGTGTGGCACTTATCAATATTCATAAATAGCTTATAAATGAAGTACTCAGTCTAATTAAACTACTCATTTAGGTGGATCAGGTAGTGGGTGATGTCTAGGACCCCCTTTAGAATTTATTTCATAAACTTGGTCATCTATGAGAACCTCTTTGTGATGCATTTGAAGAAAATGTGCACTATCCCATCATGAATTTCCTCAATTAGGATCCCTCTAGATCCCCAAACATACAAATCTCTGATCTCTTGTAAAATAGACAATGTTCTAGCCTTATATAGAGCAAGTGAATCCCATCATGCAGACATGCCCAAAGCTTTGGCCATGGATTATGTGTTGATGATAATGGTGGTATTCAGGCCAAGGTACATATTTCCATCAATATATCAGTTAAGTAGGACTTGTACAATCTTTGCCAAATCACCAAAAGTGGGAATTCAAAGTATGTGATTGACATATGTATTATGGAAGTAGAGGGGGAATGTGAGAGCGAGTGGTTGCATAACATCAATGGAGTCTAGACAAAATAACTTCTACTCTACTACTTAAATGAAATCAAATGGCTCTAGACCATTGAATTTTGTCTACCTTAGTGCCATATAAATGCCCATTTCTTCTTTTTATGTATCTGTCATCCCCTTAATGAGTTTTGAAGTATCCATGATTACTAAAATGATGAAATTGTAATGTTATTTTCTCCATGTGCAATAAAACTATCTCAACTCTTTAAAATAGTAGGTTGAAAAACTATTTGCAAGTATGAAATGCAGATTGAGTTCATGAGCTTAGGATTTTATATATATTATGCTTGTTGGTTTCTACATAAATATTGTACTTAGCTACCCATTCTTCATGAATGTAATAGCTGATGTGGAAAATATTATTTGATCTGGTAATTAGGATAGTTATTCATTCACACATGTGTGCAGATATGTCATTATGCTCTTTGTTATACATATGGGAATATAGTGGATGAATTTGATAGGCCACTAATTTATTTAAGATTAAGTCAATCAAACCTTGGATCTAGGATTAACTTCTAGTGGATGACTATTATAAGATTAAGATATTGTTGATATGACTGGTTTGTACCTTTACAAGACTTAATTTCTTTCTTAAGCTCATGCTAACATCCATGATGATACACATGAATTATCCTAAACATGGTTGGTACATGCTATACTTGGCATTTTGGCTCTCTAATGGTATGATCATCTACAAACACACATAGATAAACAAAAAACACACAAAAACATGGAAAAATGAGAAATCATAATCTACTCAATGCTACTTAGCACCCACTCCCTTAGCAGAATGAGATCAATTAAGACTATTAGTAGTAGGGATTAAGCCTAAAACCATTCACCCACCCTGGTAAAATAGTTCCCTAAAGATCTCTCAAAATAATAGTTCCTTGATATGATATTTAATGTATAACATAAGGCCCTTTCTATCAAATCTATAATTTGACTGGAAATGCTCTGAAACAACTATCATATATCAAAATTGGTTAATCATTATGAAATTTATTATGGCATAGATTCTTATCATGATATGCTTTCTAGATCTACTTGTGAACTTCCTACATCCAAGATTCTTTGCATTAGTACTCATCCATCCTATGAAGTTTAAGAATTCTATTGGTGAGAAATTCATAGTCTCCTAGTCTCATAACCATTGTAATGCATAGACTACTTACCAAATATTCCATTGGCATAACTATTTCAAGCCCATAGACCAATTGGAATGGAACTAAACCTATACCTATTTTATAGTGCATGTGATATGCCCACAAAATCATAGGAATTCAATCTTCCCAATCATTCCTCTTGACATTGTAGATCTTTGTCAACATTTTTCCCAACACTTTATTAGAATCCTTAACTTTCCCATTAGATTGTGGATGGAACATAATACTTTTATGATGGGAAATCATAAATTCCTCAGTAAGAAACTTGATGCTATTTTTCAAGAAGTGCATCCCTCGACTGTTAATGAGCTTGATGGGGCATCAAAACCTTGTAATAATGTTCTCATAGTGAAACTTTACTACATCCTTCACACCACAACTAGGTGTCATAGTAACTTCAACCCATTTGGTAAATTAGTTGATCACAGTGATAATATACCTTGCTTTACTAAGTTTACTTGGTGGATTGATAGGTTTGACAAAATCAATGCCCCATTTTTGAAAGGGTTGTTTAGCTAACAAAGGGTACAAAGGAATTTCATCTCTTTGTAGTGTTTTACCCATGAATTGACATACATCACAGTGTTGTGTTACTTGATATGCATCCTAAAAAATATTTGGACACCATAACCCACTCTGTAACAACTTCCTAAAAGTAGCTTCTCTATAAAAATGCCCTCCTATGATTCATTTGTGTGCCTCCTATAAAAGTTATGGTTTTTCATGTTTTATAACTACCCTACACAGTACTTTATCCTTCACTAAAGGATACAAAATCCCATTGATTATGGTACATGGAAAATCTCTAATGATAAACTACTTTTTGTATCTTTTTTGGTAGTACACAAGGAATACTCCTTGTTTAAGTAAGTTGGTGATTATTTCAAAAAATTTAGGAATCATAGAAATGCAAAAGAGATGAGCATCAAGAGAATCCTCCTATAATTCTTTTGTTTCTTCACCATGGGAAACTGACTAATATGATTTTACCCCTCATTTTTTCCCCTAAATTGATGTTAATGTGAAATTAGAATTCCTAAAATAACATCAATCATCTAAAAATGCATCCTCCAAACATTGGCTTATTAAAAAGGTAGCATAGATCTTGTTGATCTATGAAAACTTTAATTGGTGTCTCAAAAATGTAATGTCAAAATTTCTATAGTATGAAAACTATAGCCAATGCTTCTCTTTTAGTTGTCATGTAATTCTTTTCTATGTTAGACAACTTATGACTTACAAAGTGAATGGGTTGGTCCAATCCACCATCTCTTGGTTTTCTAAGCACAACACCAAATATGATACCTAAATCATCAATGTTCACATGAAAGGACTTGCTCCAATCTAGAAAGATGAGGATAGGCATAGTGACCAATCTCTACTTTAGTTTGATAAAGGTTGTTTGACACTTTAAAGTCTAAAAAAACTTCACACTTTTACAAAATAAGTTTCCAGTGGAGATGAAATAGTTGTATATCCATTGATAAACTTTAGATAGTACCCTATATGGCCAAGAAGATATCGCACTTCTTTGGAGCTGAATTATGGAGGCATACTTAGAATGAGTACAATTTTGGCCTGGTTTACTAAAATGCCTTCACTACACACTGTATGACCTAGTAGGACATCAAAAGGTGCAAAGAATAATTTTTTTAAAAAATTTAGATAAATGTATAGATATAAATAGAGTTCTAACATGAGGTGTAATTTAGACAAATTTTATTTAAACAAATAAAATACTAGCCAATCATCGAGATAGACTTCCATAAAGTTATGAATGAAATCTCTGAAAGTAGTTACCACTATGCAAGAAAAAATTGCATGTGCATTGTTGAGGCCAAAAGGCATTACCTTATATGTAAAATATCCCCATTCCATGGAAATTTTAATTTTATCTCTATCTTCTTCTATGATGGACATTTAATGATAGCCACTAAAACCATCTGTGAAAGAGTAAATTTCATGTCCTACGATAGATTCCAAAACATTATCTGTGAATGGAATTGGGAATGGATTATTCATGCATGAATCATTTAGAATATGATAGTCACCACATACTGTAGTCTCCCCTATTTTATTAGGATACACTACCATAGGAATAACCTTATCTACCTTCTCTATAGGATAGATTATACCTACATCATACATTCTATCAAGTTTAGCCTTCACTTATAACTTCATGTTTGGATTCAAATTTTATGGTTGTTTCTGTATGGGTCATGTGCTCTCATTGAGTTTGATATTAATTTCACATAGAGATGGATAAACTAATCATACCTCTAAAAATTTAGTGGGAAATACATATTGATAATATTGCATGTGTTTCATAGCTTCAAAAACTTTAGCTTCTATCCAATAATCACCTATACATGCCAATTTAGGAATCTCCTTAGTTTCAATGTTTGATACATTATTTTTAATGGATAGTTGGTAAATATTATAATTTTCCTCACCAATATATTCGTGTATCATTTATTTCCCTTTCTATTCTAGAATTTGTATGCTACATAGCTTGTCTTCTTTAGTAAATTTATGTTCGAATCCTTTATCATTTCTACTAGACATTTAGGTTTAAATAAATAAATCAAATAGAGATACCATCAGTATCTAAATCTTCAATGTATTCTTTTTCAACTTGTATTTGGTGGCATGGTTGCATGAGATATTTTTATTCTTTCTTGGTAGCTTTATATCTTTATCATGTTGTATTTAGATCAGAAGTTATGTTCTTCTCTATAGTGTATTCTGTCATGGTAATCAAATCTTTTACGTAACCATGACATAGGAAATGTTTGATTTTTTGTAGTGTGTTATGAACTAGAGGGTTCTCATCTTACAAAAAAAATCTATATGAAGTTGCTTTGCACCTACACCCAATGTTTTTATCTCCCTCTTGTGCTCTTGATGCATATAACATGTTGATGGTAAAGGAGCAAGTATATAATGAAATATGTGAACCCAATATTTTAGAGACACACATTCCTTAGTCTAGACTTCAACACATTTATGAATATGGATTTAAGACACTCACCTTCTTGGAAGAAAGGCCAATTTCTTTTAATGACCTGTGGTAGTTGAAATCTGCTAATCGTAAATTCACATACATCATCCCATTTGAGCTGATCATTTTTATGAATTTCCCACCATGTCATGGTAACTCCATTCAAATCATAATTCAAATTACTAACCTAATAACTAATGGTAGTTACATGAAATTTTAGGTGTAAAATGAATTGATTGATATCTTCAGTTGTATAGTACATCTCTCATGTGCAAAGACCATTATCATAGGTCAAAATTTATGATCACTATGAGCCCAATTTACTAGGTACATGTCTAAGTCTCTATTCATATATGAAGATATTTCCAAAGGTAAAGTGCATTCTCTGCTTGGCTCTATATAATCCTACATATGATCATATGTTTTATAGAGAAAGTCAACTTCTAAACAAGTAGGGGATTTAGCAGACATGGATGCACAATCCTTTATGAAAAATTGGGTTGCTAATGGCTGAGTAACTACTAGTTTAGGCCTCCATTGTTTAAACGTCTTCAAATATTGAGTGAATAAAGATTATACCTAAGGTTTAGTATGATCATATAATAATTTACACTCAATTTCACATAGAGCTTTTGGGTTCTCCTCAGATTTTACATTCATCTAGTTGGTTTCTTACATGGCATATAGAGAATCTAGTTTACCTAGAATGATGTAAGGTTTGTGCATTATATTAAAAATAATGATGAAAACCTTATCTCCATGATGCACCTCTAGTTGAGTTCACATAGTATTGATAGTTGTCTAACCATCATATGCTCATATGTTTCCAATCAACATAGGGTAATGTGTTTTTATATCTTCATATCAATGACTTCAAAGTCACCTCATAGGGTCAGTTCTATGAATTTGATCTCAACATATTATAATATTTTAATGGGATCAAATCATCCATAATTAGTTAACCTCAAAGTTACTAGGTTGTAACTCAGAAATAGTTGTCCAATAGCCTCCCATGTAGACCTAGGAATCATGTTGAATGTGTTGCCAGAATCAAAGACAACATTTTGAATTTCATATCCTATAACCTCAATGTAAATTTGTGCTTCTACATCTTAGGTCTTCTTTATTTTGATGTACCAAACAATATTTTCTATATTCTATTTCCCTCATGATGCACACTCTAGTAGATTATGTATCAAGTTTGTGATATTCTAAGAGATGTATTCATTATGTAGTATGCTTAATTTTTTTAATAAATCTTTTAGCATAGTAACAATTCCATCCTAACACATAACATGCATGATCTATCCATACATTTGGGCATTTATTAGTATAGAATATCCTTTAGTAGTTTCTTGGTGTTGAATGTTTTTCAACATCTATGCAACTTCATACATGATCCCCTTTTCTATACCTGGGTCTAGGTATTTATCTTCTTTTTCTTTTTAGATTCCCTAATATTGAGTCACTTCAAGAGGATAAAAACCTCATTCTACTTGATGGTGTCATGTAATAGCATTTACAAAGGCATACTCCTTAGGTTGTGCATTTACCATATTCACATTCTTAATGGTTTTATCCTTTTTTTGATTTTCTAAGATATGATAGTATTTTATCTTGTGTTGGTCATATATTATGTAGTATGTGCATTAAGACTATATTTTAGGCTTCAAAGGGAAATTTCATTACACATGATTATACTCTCCACATAGATATCATTACAAAGGAGATCATTGATAGTTATTTCCTCTATCACCTTGGTAACCTCCTCTGTATCCACCCCTAGATCCTCCTATGTTTGAATGATAACATCCTTTATACCCTCTTTATTATTACATTGTATTCCAATGTTGATGTTGATGGGTATTATCTCTAATTTTGAATTGTTATTGTGCAACTGATGGAGTCTAACTTATTTGTTGATACTACATCATTTTGAGGCTCTAGGTTTCTACATACTAGTATTTGGGTGATGGTGGTATCCAATTTGGTAAAGGAGGGGTCCAACTGGCCAGACTTTAAAGTTGGTACTATGGAAAATAAATAATCCACTATGGACTAGTTTGGGTCGCACAACCTTTATCAACCTCTGGACCTGGAATCATCTACTTCACTAAGGACACTTATTACGCAATAATGATGAATAAATTTTTGGTGATGTCTTATTTGAGCTCCTAAAACTCCCTATAGTTCTTTTCATCATGATTTTGAAACTTATAGAAATTAGAATATAAATTTTATAGGTTCTTGACATATTGTTGTAGGATATGGCACTTCGTTATTGCATGCTTGACTACTCAATAAATTTCACAAAAATCTATCTTTTTTTTAGGACAATCATTCTTGTGATGTCTTTCTTTTCCACACTTCATACACCATAGATTTAAGTTAGGTTTATCTACCTCATGATATTTCTCCATTCTATTTATAAAGGCTTGTAATGTGTTTTCAATCTTAGAATTTATGATAAGAGCTTCCTCATAGTCTTCAATTTTCTCTACTCATAGGGTAATAGCTCTATCATCTACTTTAGTAGCATATTAAGTCTGTTCAATAGCACATATAATTCTAGAACGCAATCCTTAAAAAAACCATGAATCTTTATCTTTATCTATTAAGGTAAATTCAACCTTATTCATAACATCAGAGAATCTATTATCATAGTTGTAGACTGATTCAATTTCTACCTTATCTCCTTCATGTCTTGAATAGTCTAACTTGTACATTTCTTTATCTTGAACTCTATGACAAGCCATTCCTTAAACTATTGTATAATTTATTGTTGAATTTATTTATGGTATATAAACTAAATTACTCTTTTTATTAGTGCCCCTACTAACTCACACTTTTTGATAGCTTTATCAATGATGCCCTTATCTTGCCATCTCATTTCACAAGTTAGTAAGTATAGTTTAGGGTCCATGGACTCATCATACATTACCCTATTATAAATTCTCCTATAGCATCCATTATGTAAACTAGTATTAAATAGATCTAATATGTAATTTTTACAAGAGGAGGCTATGTTCTAGTTGATCCAACTTGCATACCCTAAAGATTTATCTACATATTAGGAGAGTCAACTAGTGCAATCTATTTTCTATGCTTTTTTCCTTTCTTTGCTTGGTTTCAACAATCCCTATGGACTTTAAAGCCTTTCAAATTGATTTTTTTTCAATTTTAATACCCAAATATGCACTTGTTCTAAAAATTGTCATTCCCAACTACTATCTTCCTATATGTACTAGAATAAAATAAATTGGGCTATGAGGACATGTGTTCTCTAGTGAATGATTCTTTCTTATGACTTCTTCTTCTTCTTCTTATATTATTTAACCTATGATTAATTTGTGACTATATTTTTCTTCTTTAATTAATTCTTCATGTTCATATTTTGATTATACCTATTCTTATAACTATGTACTACATCTATCATCTAACTACTCTATTTATACACTATTCTCACCTTCTTCTTCAAACATCTCTTCTTCATCTCATTTTTCATCACTTCTTTTTATCTACCTGTATTCAACATCTTCTTTATTCATCCTTTGTTTTTCATATCTTTCATCTCACTCATCACATCTTCTTACTTGTTCATCACCTATTTTACTAGTAATCTTACCTCTATTCACAACTACTTAGGTATTCTTATATTTATTCAAACTATTCTATTGTCGTAGCTCACATTCTAAATCTAGACTTTTCTTCTAGCTCTTCTTCCCTTGTGTCTCCATTCTAGATTTACGTTCAAGCCTTATTTACTCGTCTAATAACCATTCATTGTCATGTTTCATAGACCCCCATATACCCAAAGTGACTACTCCATATTGGTTGGAGTAAGCACCATGGCCTTGTCCATAACTAACATCTTCACAAAGAGAGGTAGTAACTACAAAAATTTCTCTCAAATTCCTCTAAAAAACAAGTATTGTGAAGATTAGAAAGCTATGTATCCATCTATAACAGTAGTAACCCAATAATCTATTGCCCTTGTCCAATTAGTTTTTTATTTCTAAAAATGATCTATCTTTCATTCTATCTAGATTATTGTTTCTTTCATTATTGAGTTAAAAAAATAATATTCCAACCATGCTAACCATTTATCTATTAATTCAAGCAACTCACACCAAATATTTCATAAATCTCTCCAAAAATATGATCTCGAATGATTTCTTGTACAGTATGACTAGTCTATTTTGATTCTTCTTCTACAAAATTACATACGCTTTGGTCTAACCATGTCTCAATATCTCTTTGTCTTGGTAACCATATTAGCATACTTTCATCTAGAAGGAGTGTTTCCATGTTCACCACACCATTATTAGTAGAGGTTATTAAAGCATCAAAATATGCTAAGGATGAGGATAGCTAGGTTATACTTTAGTGTGCATGAGAGTGCATAATATTTATACAAAAGGTTGGAAAATAGAAATATAGAAAGTATGAATTACTATTAATTAAGTAGGACGTAGGAATAACTAATTATTCATTATCATAAATAGATTATTCAAATTAAATTAGATATAAAGTAAGCAAACATTATGCATGAGAATGCATTCAAGGAACAAGTAAGAAACCACACAAATAACCATAACCAAATAAGTCTTTATTGATCTCTTCAAAATTGAAAATCTATTCTTTTTACAAACATAAGTATATATAGTCATTTCTAGCCTATGATTATTTATATTCTTCTCATACTTGGTGCCAAAAGTGGAGTTTGTTCATATTCTAGCCTATTACAAATCATGGAGATAGGATAAAATAGAAATTTATATGATAAAATGAGTACATCACACATGAATAATAAATGTATATATTTCATAGCTTTAAATTTTGATTTATTCTCCCAATAGCTACACTATCAAAGTCCATAGCTATCTCATTGAATTTTGTAGTTGGACTATTGAAGTTTAGAGTTATCCTATTTGAGTTTAGAGCTAGCCTATTAGATTCTAGAGATTGGTTGTTGGATAGCATATTTTAACACTCCCCCTTATCCTTTACCTTCTTATAATGATTTGATGAACTTATTTTAATCACTAAAACATCCTTGTAACTTATCTTTACTTGTCCATATGATTCTACATCTTTTTTGTTCATGTTTAGAGCTTCCTTATTGAAGTTGGTAGCTGGACTATCAAAATCTATAGTTAGACTATTGAAGTTCATAGCTAGACTATCAAAGTCTGTATCTACCCTGTTGAAGTCTATAGCTATCTTGTTGGAGTCCATAACTATATTGTTGGAGTCCATAGCTATCTTGTTGGAGTTTGGAGCTTCCATATTGAAGTCAATATATGGATTATCAAAGTTTATAGCTAGACTATTAAAGTCCATAGCTAGACTGTCAAGTCTATAGCTACTTCATTGAAGTATGTACCTAAATTATTGAATTATGGAACTAGCCTATTAGAATCTGGAGCTTGCCTTTTGGAATCTAGAGCTAGCCTATTAGAGTTTGTAATTATCCTGTTAGAGTATGGAGCTGACATAAAACCTTTTAGACCCAATGCTATTAAATTAATGACACTTAACCTTCTTATTAAGTGCATGAAAATGCCTTTTGATAATTGTTTAGTGAAAATATCAAGTCCTATGACCCACTTGATTCCTATGACCTCTTTTCATTTTGGTAGGTAAACTAACTCCCAAGTCTATCTTGCCTTATGCCTCTTTATCTTACCTTCAAGAGTCTATCTATATGGTTTAGAAATATACTTTTAGAATTTTGGTGAATATTTATTAGATCATCCACATGCAAAAATATAATAAAAATATCACCTTTTCTCACTTTGATGTAGAGTGTGGGATCACTAGCACTTTTACTAAAATTGTTTCTTAACAAGTAAGAGTCTATATGGCTGTACCATGTTCTTGGGGTTTGCTTGAGCCCATCTATGAACACATTTTTTACCCTATATACCTTTTTCTCATGATTAAGAATATCATATATGGGTAGCGATCCCACATAAACCTATTCTTTTATCTCTCCATTCAAGAAGGTTGACTTGACATCCATTTGATGCATCTTTCACTTTTGTTGAGAAATAATGGCTATGATTGTCCTTACCATTTTTATCCTTGTTACAGGTATAAACATCTCACTGTAGTCATGTCCAAAATATTAAAATATGAACTTTATCCATGGAATATTGTAAGAACGTGATCTCCATCCAAATGGTTTGGAATAGTCCAATTTATTTGGAATATAGAATAAGTCCAAAATATTTAAAAAAGTCCAATTTATTAGAAATGACTTGTACCCAAATGGTATGAAATAGTCCAATTTTTAAGGAATATAGAAAAAATAAATTGAGAAAATTTCTTCCACTCCACTTTAGTGGGTGTAAGTCTAAATTATTTTAAATAATCCAATTTATATGAAATTATCTATGACCAAATGCTTTGAAATAGTCTATTTTTTTTGACTTATTGAAAGATTATTCTTGTAGATTTTTTTCCACTACACTTTAGTGGGTATAAGTCCAAATTGTTTGAAATAGTCTAATTTATTTGAAATGATTTGTACCCAAATGCTTTGAAATAGTCCAATTTATTTAGAATATATTAAAAAAAATTGTAAAAAAAATTATCCACTCCACTTTGGTGTGTATAAATCCAAATTATTCAAAAAATTCTAATTTATTTGAAATGATTTGTGCTCAAATGGTTGGAAATATTCTAATTTATTTGGAATATAGAAAAAATATTTTTGAAGAGAATTTTCTCTACTTCACTTTAGTGGGTATAAGTCCAAATTATTCAAAATAGTCCAATTTATTTGAAATGATTTATGCCCAAATGGTTTGAAATAGTCAATTTTATTTGGAATATAGAAAAAAAAAATTGGGAGTAAATTTTCTCCACTTCACTCTAGTGGGTATAAGTCTAAACTATTTTAAATAGTCTAATTTATTCTAAATGATCTATGCCCAAATAGTTTGAAATAGTCCAATTTTGTAAGAATATCAAAATATTATTTTTAGATAAAAATTTATCCACTCCACTTTAGTGGGTATAAGTCCAAATTAATCAAAATAATCTAATTTATTTGAAATGATCTGTGCCCAAATGGTTTGAAATAGTCTAATTTATTTAGAATATAGAAAAGATAATTTTGGAGAAAATTTTGTCCACTTCACTTTAGTGGGTATAAGTCCAAATTATTCAAAATAGTCCTTAAATTTATAATCTAAGTAATATTCACTAACTAAGATAGGTAATAATATATCGCAATGTTATAGAGTGAGCAATATCATAAGATGTATTACAATGTAAAGTATTGAGTGTGTGATAAATATAATGTGGACAAAGAAGGATAATTTTTTTTACCATGCCCCCAATGATCTATCTAATGAATATACATGTTTTAGGAAGCTTGTGTGAAGTTTGGGACTGAGTAGTGATAGTCTGAGCTCATTGCGATAAGAGTGGAGTGAGGGACACTAGAGCACTTCACTCCTATCCTCCATAATGATCCTATCTAATTATAATTTATAAGTGTGTAATAATAAAATAGATTGTAATTGGTTTTGGGAATGATGTCCTATGCAATATATAGTCATTCATATACATTGGTGAAACATGTGTGATATAAAATTGGATAAAACATATATAGAATGTTGTGCACAACTAAATTGATGTACAAAAAACTACATATAAGCACACATAGGTCTTAATTTTTTATTTTATATAATATTTTTTCATATATATGATTTTAACTATGATATGATGATCAAAAAATAAAATAACACATCTAGTGGATATGGATAATCAAAAGGCATATCTGGTAGTAGATTATCAAGTGCCAAATATTTAATCTAGCCAAACTTAAATAAATAATTATCATTATGGTTATCAAACCACTCATTCTCTATAAATATAGCTTTACCTTTGGTATTACCTTAACTCTTATGCATTCGAATAACATGTTTCTTGGATATGTAAGAGGACTCATGTACTGTCCTAAGATATATCAAGTTATATCTTATTGTATGAATCTGGAATCTATGATTGTCACTAAATCCATCATGGATAATATGAATTATATTCCCATCAAACCAAATTGGAGACACCTTTTTACTCTATCCAATATAGCTTCCATTTATTATAGCCATGTGTTAGAAAATGTATCATGTATCTAAGTTTGTTTATTCATGATGAATAGTATGGTGTTCACCACTTTAGGACCACATGACACTAGCACTATAGTATGGTTTATGGAATCTTTTTATAATATATCATGTTGTAACTCATCACTATTATGCCCTATGTTCTATAAAAATGCAACTATACATGTATTTGGGTCTAAAATCTCATCAATGGCTATATGTTGTTGATATTGATATTCAATGAAAAATTGAATAGTCAAAGCATTACTCTTAAAATGTTTACAACTTATATGTGTCTAAATCTATTATGGGACCTTAGCCTACATGGGTGGGGCCTATATGATCTGAAGAGTTACCTTCACCTTATAATTCTCCAATTTCTATTATAATGTTGAACATGTATCTATGGCATGTCCGGTGATTCTATGAAAGTGACAAAAGGGCATACCCTCCTCATTTGACAAGTGGTTAGTAGATGTGTGATGTATCATTGGCAAGGCTATCAATTATTTATCAAGTAACATTTTTAATATCATATGTAGTCTATATTGTGCATTTTTTTTATTGTATTTTGATAATTGATTCAATATACATAGATGTGATATTGTTTATTAAATTTGAGAGTGGTGTTAAAACTATATGTAGGATGGTATCCAATTGACACATTTTTTCCCTTATATATGTCAATGATGACTATCATATTTGTGCCTATATGTACTGGTATGATTACCTTAAAATCATCTCGATATTCTCTTTGGCCCACTATTGTGAACTTTAGACCACATAAATAATCATCAATGGTAATTGTAGATGTGTTTAAGTCTCCCTCTAAAGTATCCTTAAAATCACTATCGACATTTTTGATGTAAAAATATTTGGGGTTTTCTAAATTTATTAGTAAAGGTAGTTTTACATATGTTCGTTATTATCCACTCTAGGTATTGATATATGTGGTGCAAAGGTATTAGTTGGTGGTGGTTGATAAGTCTTTGTACTAGACTCACTAACCTCCTATTTGCACATCTATTCTATGAAATAATCTATGGTGGTGTAAATCTTGTAGGTTGTAGTGCCCCCAATGTGATGAACTCTGAGAAAGATGTTCTATAACCTTACAATATCTAAAGGGTTGATTATTAGTTGGAAATGTGTATAAATATCCATCATGGATAAAATTGAAATATCAATTTAAGGAGGAAGAATGTACAGCCTCCACAACATTTATCCATGGTCTACCTAATAGCAATTTGTAATGCAAATGGTTAGGCACTACCTAAAATTATGTAGATAGGGTTTTTGGCCCCATTGTGATATCCAAGGTGATATAACCCAAAACATGGCATGACACATCATCAAATCCTTTGATATTCTTATATGTACTTAAAATTATTATCATGTTGATTCCCATCATTTGTAGAAATTTGATATTGAAAATATTGAATAATAAATCATTATGAACTAAAACTCTTTTGATTGTTGTTTTGCTGATTTAAACTTATATAAATAATGGTAAATTTAAATAAATGGATGAGTGTGGTGTCAAATCATCATCGCCAAAATAAATGGCATCCTTAATGCCCTTCAAAGTGTTCATAATAGATGCAAAAAATGAAGGTTCTATGTCATGAGGCATGGATGTTTGATTCAAATCTTGGTAAATAATATCATTAAAATGGTACCCTTATACGGAAACTCAAGTATGTAAATCTTAGTTGGTGTATTAATGAGTTGGTCAACCATATCATATGGTATATATTGATCTTTTAGTCCCATTAGATTAGGCTATGGATGAGGTGGTATTATTTGAATGTGTTCCTCTTGCCTTGGTATATGAGGTACCCAACCTCATCTAGTAATAATAAATCAGACCACAAAATATACTATAATCCTAGCAAAAATAGTAGGAGTGGGATATGAGTAAAGATAGTTGGAGGGTCAATGACATATAATGATAATTGATGATAATTCAAACTAAGCCATATATAATAATATTCATATAATGATACACCAATTTGGATTGGACAAATAGATGGTGCAATATTTACCTTAACATGATGCATCATTGGGCTTATATACATGTGTAATATTTACAAATAATATGTAAGGAACATGTAAACAACACCAAGAAACTTTACACTGGAAAATGATAGATAGACTCAATCATGATAATCATGATGAAGTACAAGAAGTAAGAAATCATAAATCTAAAATATTAATAGAAAAATTAAAATCAAAAGGAAACCATAGGGTTTATATTTGACAACAAGCGGTTTCACCACTATGTTTTATCAAATTTAGATTAATGTGAAAACCCTAGGAGACAACACTACTTTGAAAAATTAGGAAAATAATATAACAAAGATAAAATTCACTAATTTTGAATTAATGTATTCTTGAAACTTACTAAAAATAATAAAACATAAGGAGAAAAAGACTTATCTAAAAAGTGTGCCTCTAAGAGGAATTTAAATCTGAAACTTGTTATATAGAGAGGTCTGGTGACTAGAATTATCATCCTAGAACTAAATTTGGGCCTAGATAATAATAACAAGATGAGTACACTAGAGGGTTGGTGATCATGTCTAATCTAGTGCACTCATATCCATTTGTAATGAGAGAATAAAGGTGGTTATCTATACCTTCATCTGTAGATCTTGTATCTAGTAAGGGAGCTTGTGATCACTTACAAAGACCACTATGTGACTGATTTTATTTCAAAAACCCTAGTTCCTTGACATGTGAAGACCAATTTATACCAATGATTAAATGGGTTAGTGACTAAAATTGGACCTCAACACCCAATGTGTTGAGATTTGGCTACATACCAATACTTTGAAGAGGGATCAAACTCTATGTAGTTATCCCATGATATGATGGTGTGTGAATGACTGGTGTAATATGCTAGATGTTAGTGTAATGTTTATGTTATTAGATCATTTAAACATGACTTATGACATGTAGCATGTACTCAGACTTGATATCTGGGCTAATAGGGTTGTATGTAATTAGAATTGGGAAGAATAGGTATTATCATCTCAATGTGCAAGTGTAATTATAGGGGTTTTCAATGTGAAAGCCTCTTGTGTGCCAAATGGTTTAAAAAGTGTTTATATAGTCATATCATTAAAAATCCTTAGAATGGGGCTTCTTGGGGACATGGGTCAGCCTTTATATGGATTTAAATTTGGTATATTTGGTGGGAAGACATGAGATGGGGAAGGACACTAGAGCAATGCACTCCTATCCCTTAGGCTGCTCTTCTTCAATAAGTGATTGTATCATGTTGAGTGTTAGGTAGGGCCTAAAATATGTCTAAAGTTGACCAGGATAGGGATAAGTTCATTTGGGTTCATACAACAACATAGAAGAGTGTTTGAGATGTTTGAAAGTGATCAAAGGGGCCCTAATCTAGGTCTAGAGCCAAGTGTGTAAAATGATGGTCACAAGTGCATGGTTTAGCTTAAATATTATTTTTATGTGTCTACACTATGTTTAATTTACATCTTATTTTTAAGTAAACCTATTAAATAATATATTTAATTTAATTTAATTTAATTTTTGATTGAATAAAATTAATTTAAATAACACTAATAATTTAAATTAATAAGAACAATAGTGTTTCCATAGTCCATCTTCAAAAGTGATCCAATAGCTTTTACACAGTTATAACCAGAAATTATTCTTATCAATTAAAATTAAATTTAATAATAATTCATTCCTATCAATTAATTAAAAACATTATAAATTTTATTATTTTTTTTAAAATATGATGAAATTTTAAAATATAATGAATAGTCAAATGTTTCATTGAAATTAAAAATATGGATTTTCATCCATATAAGGTGGAGGTGTTTGTATTCATTAATGTGTTTTTATTTAACAATTTCATCCCATGATTTTCCTAATCTAGGGATAAATTGAAGAAAAGGATCTACATCAAAATTGGTGATGTATAAGATTTCAATGGATTCCCTACAAATGAGTGTTTTAGAGGATTGTAATTGGATGGTTGAACATGTTCATCTCTTATTCTACTAAATATTCTAAGGTTGTGGGAGTGCAAAAGGAGGTAATGGTGGAGGTGATGATGTGGGTGATGAAATATGACTCTATGTGGGACCCCCATCATAATGTAAATACATTGATAATGTGAAACAACATGAATATTAATTAATATTTTTTTTAATGATCTTGTTCATCAAATTCATATACAAGTAGTTATAAAATTAATTTTGAAATATTTTAATGTATTAAAAATAATAATTTATTAGAAAATAAATTATATTTTACATAATATAGAAACTCATAACATTTGATTATTTTCAAAATACTATAAAAATTATATTGGTCTCAAATTTGAGTTTCAAAAAACTAATATATAAAATAATCATTATTGTCAACTATGTTTTTTTCTCAATTTTTTTGGTATTAATCTCCCTTTAAATTGATATAAAATAATAAGTACTTTACCAACTTTTATATTTAAATTTACTTCTACCATGGAATTATGAAATAAAATTGTCAGCATGTCACCGTCTTTCACATTAATAATTTCTATGTATTAACAAATAGGAGATGAAAAACACGTACACCCATGGATACTATTGATGAAACCAAAAATATAGTTAAATGCATAAGGATGCCCATCAATGTAGGTACGATCATGCATACAATAGGTTTCCTTTCATGTTATACAAAATTTATCTTCCATTATCTTTGAATTAGAACACATGCCATAAGTTGATAGATTAAACTTGTATCTCACCATGGAAATCTAATCTATAAAATTATAAACTTGTCATAAAATTATAATATCAGCACACCCAATCCACATCAAATATTAGAACCAATAGTAATTTTTGATAATGTAAATAGAACAATACCTAAATTAGGGATAATTTATGACTATATCATATAACTTTACCTCCAAAATGTAAATAATGTATAAGGTGTTGGTATTGGCTCATGAATTGGTTGTGAGCCATATAATCTCACCAATTTTAGAAATTATATTTATATTTTGGCAAAACCTCATTATGAATTTCCAAATCATCTTTGGACTCCTCATAAATTTTAATCTTACCCTTCCCCTTATTTGTATGTGTTATATCCTACTATTTATATGTTTACCAAGGTAACTGCTTTGTATCTCTTCCTCTTCCTCTTTAACACATTTTCCATTATCATCTTTTGTCATTGCCATACTTTTTACAAATTCATATGCAAATGATAATGGTTGTGAATAATAATAAATTTAATATTCAAACTTGACATATCTATAACAAAAAAATGTAAATTAAAATGATGATGATGATGATAATAATGATGAAATATAGATTATGCAAAAAAAAAAGATAATAATAATAATAATAATAATATCAAATGAAAAAAATTATAAATTTATTTAATTTTCCCAAGTTTCAATAATTTTTTTAATTTTCATAATTTGACATAATTCCCCCGATTTTTTTAATTTTCTCTATTTGTCACTAATATCCCTAATATTATATGTTTTGCATAATATCATCAAGTTTGGATTGATTTTTTGAAATTTCCTCTAACTTCCCCAAGTTTCACTAATTTATCCTATTTGTCACTAGTTTCATCAAGTTTGGCCTAAGTTTACTCTATTTTTACTATAATTTTCCTAATTTTTATAATTTGGCATAATTCCACAAATTTTTTTTATAGTTTCTCGTATTTGTCATTAATTTACCTAATTTTTTTTATTTTGGCATAATTTGTTTAAGTTTAACCTAATTTACTAAGTTTTTTCAAATTTTGCTTTAATTTCTCCAATTTTCATTATTTTCTAGAGTTTTATAAGTTTGGCATAATTTCATTAAGTTTAGTGTAATTTTACTAGGTTTGCCCAAATTTTACTCTAATATCCCTCAGTTTCATTAATTCCCCTAATTTTCCTTAGTTTTTTAAATTCTTAATTTTTCCTCTTTGTCACTAAATTTATTAATTCTGATTTAATTTTAATATAATTTACTTTAATTTCCCTAATTTTTATAATTTGGCATAATTCTCCCATTTTTTGTAATTTTCTCCATTATTAACTAATTTCCTTAATTTCATAATTTTTGTAAGTTCTCCCATATTTTACTCTGATCTTCCCATGTTTCACTAATTTCTATAATTTCCCCATTTTCTCTAATTTTCCTTATTTGTTATTAATTTTCTTGATTTTGTAAGTTTGACCTAAATTTACTCTCATTTCCTTAGGTTTCACTCTTTTTTATAATTTTCTTTTTAATTGACTTTTTCCATGATTTGGCTCATTTTCAAAATGTGCCACTAATTATTTTTAATTGACTCTAATTTTACCCAATTGTCTACAATATTATATTTATTTTCAAAACATAAATTATATAATTTATCTAATTTTACTATGTCTTTCATTAATTGATGTAATTCCTAAATTTCACTTATTTACCTTAATTTTCATTTAATAATATATTTTACAAATAATAATGTCATATCTTTTAAATAGTCATTTGGTAATCTATAACTAGAAAACATAAAAAGGAAATAGGATTGATACAAGAAGTTAGGGGATTAAAACAGGTGTCACTTTTGAAAAACTATTCCATGACTTAAAAAGGTTTCATGTTATTTTAAGGACACTTTCCAATCCTAAATTTGAATTGGTTTGGCTTATCAAGACTAAATGGCATACAACCTATGTAATACAAAGGGTGGACATTCTTTTCCATTCTATTTTGGAGGTAAAGGAGTGAAATTTCAAAAAAAAGATAAACCAAAGGGCATTTGTTCTATGTAGTATAAAGTGTACACACCCTTTATAAATAGCATGTACCCTAAAGTACAAAGGGTGTGAACCCTATTTATTTCATAGGGTGTACTCCATATATTATGTAGATGATGTACACCATTTTTATTTCATTTTAAAATTGTTGTTTATGTTGGTATTTGCTTTATATTAGTAAAATAAACATTTAAGTTTAAACTTATAATTATAAATTATTTTATTATATTTAATAAATTAGGGACAATCTAGGTATTTTTAGATTGGTGTCAAAGTTATAATTGTTACTTTTTAGAAGATATCTTTTAAAAATTCAATCTAGTTAGTATTTACTTATTTTTTAGGATTTTACTATTAAATATAAGTTATTTGAGTGTGGTTTATGTACCTAATTTATATTTTTAGAAAACCAATGGTAATTTTATAGGTTTTGTATCTTTCATATTGATTTCTAATATTTTAGGAGTTCTAACTATGCCAAATATTAATATTATGAACTTTACATCTCTTAAAATAATGAGATCTAAGAGGATATTGACACATGGATTCACATACACAGCACAAATTTTAGACCATTTAAAGTCACCCTCTAAATTCAAATTTAATTCATCTTAAAGTTTCATAGGCTTTTCTTTGTCAAAATTTTAACCCTCAAGTCATATTTAAAGTTACATGAGGGAGGCATCTCTAGAGGGTGACTCTAGGGTGTCTTTAGAACACATGACTTTAATAGGCAACTTTAAGGTGACATTTTAGGTAAATTTACAATGACATGGCATGTCATTGGGTTTTATTTAGTAGATGATGTTTTCATGTCTTAAGAGGTGATGTTAGGATGTATTTAGAAGTAGTGTTGAGGATTTTTTGAAACTTGACATTAGTGATTCATGTAGACCTTCATATCTACATACAATTCTCCTTTGTACACTTGCATCACTTGTGCACAAGTTAGTTTGGATTATTTCATGCCACATTCCTTGTGCATGCACACAAGTATTGTAATAATTTTGCATAGAGTCTCTTATGCCTAGTATAACACTTTTATACCACAAAATTGTTGTGTAGTACTTCACTTCTACATAGACCCTACCTGTGCCACATCTCATATGCCCTATGTAGATATGGACATCACACCATATCCACTTTGATTTTTAAATGGAACTTCTCTATTATTCAAGATGTTAGGGAATCCCTTAGAATAAATGTCTGACTTTTAAATTCAACCACTACACACTAGGAATAATTTCAATTATTTTGTGAGAAGATGATGAAATATCTTGTAACCACTCTCTTTGTAACAACCAATAGTTTTAAATTACTTCTTATATTTTGTGTATAAATATGTAACATATGTATCTAGTATGAGATTGCTGATATATACAATCATAGCAATAGATAACATGCTATCAATATTTAATACTTTTCATATGCATTATATTCAAACCTTTAGTCTAGATAAATGAGAGAAAGTGTTTCCCATTTTGATTATATTAACATACATAATTCATATCCTTGTAGTATTTTACATCTCTATACTTTTCTCTTATTCATTCCCATTGAATATATATTGCATTTCTTACAAGTACTAGACTTCTATTTGCTTAAATTTATGTTGGTTTACTTTTTGAAAGATAACAAAACGTACACTCTTCATATAATTCATAAAAAATAATTTCTACCTGAATCTAAACACATGATTATTTTTAAACAAACACACAAATGCACAAACTAATCACAACATATATATGTTTAATTTACCTTTTAGTTTTAAGTAAAGTAAACCTATTAAATAATAAATTAAATTAAAATTTTGATTGAATAAAATTAATTTTAATAATAATAATAATAATAATAATAATAATAAGTTAAATTAAATTAAATAATAATTCATTATTATCAATTAATTAAAAACATTGTAAGTATAATTTATTTATTTAAACCATAGGATGAAATTTTAAAATAAAATGAATAATCAAATGTTTCATTGAATAATAATAATAATAATAATAATAAGTTAAATTAAATTAAATAATAATTCATTATTATCAATTAATTAAAAACATTGCAAGTATAATTAATTTATTTAAACCATAGGATGAAATTTAAAAAAAAATGAATAATCAAATGTTTCATTGAAATTAAAAATAGGGATATTCATCTATTTGAGGTGGAGATGTTTGTTTTACTTCATTTTTTATTTAATGAACACATCCCATGAATTTCCTAGTGTAGGGATAAATTGAAAAAATGGTCTACTTGATATGAAATGGTGATGTACAAGATTTCAATGGATGACTGGCAAATGAGTGTCTCAGAGGATTACAATTGAATGGTTGAACATGTTCACTCTTATTCTACTAAATATTATAATTTTATGGGGTATATAAGGAGGTGATGGTGGAGGTGATAATGTGAGTGATGAAATATGATTTTATGTGGGATCCCCATCATATTGTAAAGGCATTGATGATGCACAACAACACAAATATTTCTTATTTTTTAAAAATCATCTTATTCATCAAATTCATATACAAGTAATTATAAAATTAATTTACCCCTATTAATGAGATAGGAATACTAGTGAATTCATCTCGTAGGATAGAAAAATAATTTTGGATTCCCCCAACCCCAGGCTTCTTCAAACTCAATTTTGATGGAGCCATATGGGGCAACCTTGGTACCTCAGGGGCAATTTGTATTATTAGAGATTTTGTTAGTTGTATGATCAGGTCAACCTCTCTAAAGTTGATTGATGGGACAAATAATGAAGTTAAAGCTTAGGATTTAGATTTAGGTATAGATCTGATCATCCATTATGGTGTCTAAAATGTCATCTTGACAGGTGACTCATTGATTCTGATCTAGGCACTCAAAAATTATGGGGGCTATGATTGGAACATTGAAAACATTTTGGGCTAAGTTTTGTAAATTATTAATTCACTTAGATCTTTGGAGACATATCAATAATAATGAGAGGATTATGTGATAGTGGTCTTATTAGACAATTAGGGTATCTCACAATCTACTAAGCTCATCTTGGACAACTCTTGGGAAGCATGGTCAAAGGATAATTGGGTGAGATCTTAACCTTTATATTTACCCATCTTAGTGTCATCTCATGGCCATAATATTATTTATTGGTGGGGGGATTTATTTTCATTCATTACTTCATATCAATATGTGTGTCTTATATGTGTCTATGGTGAAGAGAGGTATCCTACCATTTATGAATAATGCATTGCCTTCTTCTTGTAGGTTTGTTATTTGATTTACCTGATTGTCTATGGGTTAGAACTTAGTGTGTTGTGTGTGATCATGTGATATGGAGCATCTAGTCCAAATATGCATTAGTGATCCTTTACTTTGGGTTTCTATTGAGAAGATGGAAATGTCATTTGAAGGTAGTTTTAGTGAGGCCAGGCTAAAAAAGGTCTTCATGCTTCAATTTGGGCAACTTATGGAGGCATCTAAAGATAGTGGGTTTGAATTTCTTGGAGACCCTTTATAGGGTCAAGGTGAATGTGAACATTAATTCTCAATTCATCAAAAATATACTCTTAGTTGTGGAAGATAAAGAAATGGTCAGGGTGGTGGTGGATCTACTAATTAAGCCATGCTTTAGGGTTGGCTAGCAATAGGCAATTATAACATTTTTAGCCAATATCATGATGAAGCTACCCCTCTCTGGGAGGGAGGTCTATGTAATTTTTCCCTTATCCATCTTCCAAGAGCTCAAATAAAGGATTTGTGTGTTTATGTCCAATGTGAACAAATTATAGGTTTTCTCCACTCACCAAATCCTTCAGGACAAATGTTCACACCCTTGCATGTGAGAACTCTATAAACCCCCTTACCTTCTTGATCATCCATACTTGGAATACACTAGTTTTTTTGTGTTATTGTTGTCTCAAATTCTATAATGTATGTATATGGGGGTCATCCTATGCAACCTCTAACATGGTTTGAGGTTGCATGGCATAGTGGAATGACAATGTCTTACACTCAATGTGTATCCTCTTTGTCAATGCATGCTCAAATAAATTTTAACTTACATGTTATTGTAGTGGGTGGTTATTTAGTGCCCTCTATTGAGGATGACCCAAAATCATCCCCTTTATATAAATCAACTCATCTAGTCATTGGAAAACATTTGCATGCTACCCTATGAGTGGGTTAACTTTTCTTCGCATTTACTATCAACTCAACCTTGTGCCTATTTTTTGGATATGTGTTTTCTCTTCTAGTTTTAGATGGTATCTCTTGATTTCTAGTTTAGTCTTGATTTTTCTTGCCCTTGGTGGTAGTTCATTGTAATTTGTTACATTTAGTTTGAATTAGTTTGTTATTGGCCTATTGGAATTTTTTTGTAAACTTCCCCCTCTCATGGATATTTTTGAGTCACATGTTTTTTTAAAATTGATTTGTATTTTAATATAGTGGGTGAGGGATCTTCAACCCTCAATTATCTATCAAAAAAATTTAAAAAATATTTTTGAACTATTTAAATGTAGTAAAAATAATAATTTATTACAAAATAAATTATATTTTACATAACATAAAAACCCATAACATTATATTTTTTTCAAAATACCATATAAAATTATATTGGTTTAAAATTTGAGTTTCAAAAAACTAATATATAAAATAATCATTATTTTCAACTACATTTTTTTCTCAAATTTTCTAGTGTTGTTCTCCCTTTAAATTGATATTTAATAATAAGTTATTTACCAACTTCTATATTTAAAATTTATTCTACCATGGCATAATGATATAAAATTATGGGATGTCATCCTCTTTATCATTAACAAACTCTATACATATTAGTAATTAAATATGAATAATGCGTATATGATCCAGGCATCAATTCAGGCGACAATTCGGGTGACAGTTCCACCCCAATTGATGACGAAACTTCCGGGAGCCATAACTTTTGCACCGTAGCTCCAATTGACTCGCCGTTTGAACCGTTGGAAATCTAGGAACGAGGGGAACGTCGTGAAATGGCATTGAGCTTTGCTCAATGAAGTTTGACCCCCTAAAACCCAACGGAAGTGCCTCAAATTTCAATTTTAATAGTGCTGTCTAAAAATAGTAAGTTTCTAAAAATAGTAATTCCTCGAATTATGTATTGTTTTAAATATTGGAAGTCATACCACTTCATCTCCCTCGATATTGGTGACCTTCCACATCCTTCCCATGCTTTCAAATTGTGTATAAAAGAATAGGTAACCCGAAATGTGAAGACAAACATCTCTTCCTAGAGATAAGCATATTTTTGTATTGCGATTTTGAGTAATACTACATCTCTTCTCAGAGAATTCATTGTTATTGTGTTATTTCTGTGTTATTGTGATATTTATCAACCAAAACTTCTGAGTTTTGGATCAGTATACCCATGGAAACTATTGATGAAACTAAAAATATGTTTAAATGTATAAGGATGCCCATAAATATAGGTATGATCATGTATACATAAGTTTTCCTTTGGTGTTGTACAAAATTTATCTTCAATTATCTTTGAATTAGAAAACATGCCAGACGTTGACAGATTAAACTTATATCTCACTATGAAAATCCAACCTGTAAAATTGTACACTTGCCATAAAAAAGGTAATATTGGCACATTTAGTCTAGATCAAATATTAGACCCAATAGTAATTTTTTATAATTTGAAGGGACTAATGATTTCATTATGGATACTTTATGACTATATCATATAAATCTACCTCCAAAATGTAAATACCATATAAGGTGATGGGATTGGCTCATGACTTGGCCATGCCACATAAACTCTCCAATTTGGGAAATCATATTTATATTTTAGTAACACCTTATTAGTAAGTTTTAAATCATCTTTAGACTCTTCTTTATAAATTTGAATCTTACCTTTCCTTTTATTTGTATGTGTTATATCCTACTATTTATTTGTGCACCAAGGTAATTACTTTGGACATCTTCCTATTCCTCTTCAACACATTTTCCATTATCATATTTTTTCATTGCCATATTTCTTACAAATTAATATGTAGATGATAATAGTGGTGAAGAATAATAAATTTAATTTGTAAGTTTGACATATATATAACAAAAAAAATGTAAACTAAACTAATAATATAATAATGAAATGAAAATTATGTAAAAAAATAAATAAACATAATCAAATGAAAAAATTTAAAATTTCACTAATTTATGTAATTTCTCCAAGTTTCAATAATTTTCATAATTTTACATAATTTCTCTATTTTTCTCTATTTATCACCAATTTCATCAATTTTGGCCTAATATTACTCTAATTTTACCCTAATTTACTCTAGTTTCTATAATTTTCACAACTTGGCATAATTCCCCTTATTTATGTATTTTTTATATTTGTTGCTAATATCCTTAATATTTTATGTTTGGCATAATATTGTGAAGTTTAGATTGATTTTACTAATTTTTTTTCAAAATTTCCTCTAATTTCCCCAAGTTTCACTATTTTCTCCTATTTAGTTTACTCTAAGTTTACCCTAATATATTATAATTGTCCCATTTTCTACAATTTGGCATAATTCTAAAAATTTATATAATTTCCCATATTTATCATCAATTTCCCTTTTTTTTAAGTTTGGCATAATTTTTTCAAGTTTGACCTAATTTTACTAAGTTTTTCCAAATTCTTCTCTAATTTCTCCAATTTTAATTAATTACTATATTTTTATAAAATTGGCATAATTTCATCAAGTTCACCCTAATTTTATTTTGTTTGGCCAAATTTTACTCTAATAACCTTAAGTTTCACTAATTTATCTAATTTTCCTTAATTTTCTAAATTCTCAAATTTTACCTATTTGTTATTAAATTTTTTAATTTTGCCTAGTTTAAACATAATTTATTCTAATTTTCCTAATTCTAAAATTTGGCATAATTCCCCGGATTTATGTAATTTCCATTATTATTCACTAATTTCCCTAATTTCATAAGTTTAGTATGGTTTTACTAAGTTTTGTAAATTTTTACTCTAATTTCCCCAAGTTTCACTAATTTTTCTAATTTTTTTAATTTTCCTTATTTGTTACTATTTTCCCTAATTTTTTAAGATTGACCTAATTTTACTCTCATTCCCTTAGGTTGCACTCTTTTTTTATAATTTATTTTTTTCTTGACATTTTTCCATGATTTATCTCATTTTCTAAATGTGCCACTAATTTTTTTAATTGATTCTAATTTTTCTCATTTGTTTACAATTTCACACTTATTTTACAAGCATAAATTATTTAGTTTATCTAATTTTATTGTCTTTCATTAATTTATTTAGTTCATAATTTTCACTTATTTACATTAATTTTCACTTAATAACATGTTTCACAACTAGTAATGTATTGTATCTTTTAAATAGTAATTTGGTAATGTGTAACAAGAAAAAATAAAAAGGAAACAAGGTGGATGCAAGAAGCTAGGGGATTAAAAATGGTGTCACTTTTGAAAAACTATTTCATGACTTAAAAAGGTTACACGTCCTTTTAAGGACACTCTCCAAGCCTAAATTTGATTTTTTTTGGCTTACTAAGACTAAATGGCATACACCCTATATAATACAAAGGGTACGCACTCTTTTTAATTCTATTTTAAAGGTAAATGAGTGAAATTTATAAAAAGGCAAACCAAAGGGAATGTGTTTTATACAATGAAAAATATGCATACCCTTTATAAATACCATGTACCCAATAGTACAAAGGGAATAGACCCTATTTATTACATAGGGTGTGCTCCATATGCTATGTAGATGATGCACACTATTTGGATGGCATTTAAAAAGTGTTGTTTATGTTGGTATTTATTTTATATTAGTAAAAATATATATTTAAGTATAAGTTTAAGCTTATAATTATAATTTATTTTAATATATAAGAAATTAGGATTAATCTAGATCTTCTATAATTGGTTTCAAATGAAATATATTTTAGGGATGAAAATTAACCAATTGACAAATTTATTAAAAAAAAAAAAAACTTTTTTGGATGAATATTTAATATAGAAGGTATTTGTTAAAGTTTGCCTAAATTATGACACACTATATAAAAATGTATAGTATATATCCATAGTTAAATACTTTTATGGGCTCAAATTCTCCATAATTAGCTATCATTTGTAAAGTCATGTTAGTATTTTCACTATAAATTATGGTGATAGTAGATTTTTCATGCCAATTTTTTACACCTAGTTAAAAAGTGTTGATAGTTTTGTCTGCCATTATTCAAGTCTACTTTGATAATAATATACAAAATTCAAGTATGCAAGACTAATAAAGGTGTTTTTATAAGAATTTATTTACCTATAAAATAGTTCATTGAGAATGGGAATTTGTATCTCCTCTAATTTTAGTTTGGATCATGATAAGCCTCTAAATTTATTGACAATAAAACTGATATTGATGGACAGTAGCATCTAAGAGTTCTTAGAACCTGTGAAATACACTATACCTTAAACCAATATTTAGAGAACTTCATCTATAATTATGTTGTATATACTTAGGTCAATGCATTTATGAGGTTATACATGAGGATAATGAGTTGAAATTTGGGGAACTCTATTTATTCTTCCCAACCAAAAGATGTAGTTCATGCTAATGGATTTAGATTTGTATTTGATGCTTCTCAAAGCCAATGGAGCTATTGAAAAGAGTATGAAATCTAAGGGTAAAGTTAAACCATTATTTTATATTCATTTACAAGAAGATGATTCACTGTCTTATTTGTTTTTTGTATGTCAAAGCCTGCATCAACAACAACTAATAATAGGAAATAGAGAATATAATCCAAGTTGGAGATAATATTAGAGGATTCATAGTGTTGTATAACAAAATATTTATTGTAAATTTATCCTTTCTCATTCATTCCATTGAGAAGGTACAGTAGTAAGGTAATTTCAACATTAAACATGATCCCTATATGATAAGTTGCCTTTATAGATGGTTATATTGTCTAACATTTTTTCCATTGTAAATATAAGCATAAAGCTAGTTTTATTTAAATTTAAAGTTTATTTTACCCTAACATAATAGAATAATTTATTTAAAATTTTCTCTTGGATGGAAGGTTATAATGTTTAAATTTTACAAGGATTAGTGTATATATACTTCTAATTTGAAGTTCAATTAGGTGCTTTCCACTTAGAGTAGGGAGTAGTCTCATGTATTATAAATTAACCTAAAAATAGGCATGATACTTGGCATGGTATAAACTTAAAAGGACTTTTCTTTCCTTTCTATGATATTAAAAACTCCTAAAAATAGACTTACCATAATCCTATGAATTCTACTATCAGTAATAACACCTCCTTATACAATGTTTATCCCAGTAAGTCATGAGAACTAAATTTAATACTTTCCTATTAATAACACCTCCCTATGAAATTGTTATCCTATTAAGTTATAGGACCTATCTCCAATACATTTAATGGCTGCCCTCATATCATAATAACTATTCTTGTAGTGCATGTTATTTCAATACCTTCCTATTCATGTACATAATGAATTTCTCTACAAAACCCTTATCCAAGCTACTCATAAAAAAATATAGTATTCATAAAATTGATAGTATTTTTATAATGTTTCAACTCATTCAAAGATATACAAACTCATCAGATATAAATTGGCCTTTTTAGTCAAAACTTGCTAAGTCTTATCGTGCAACTCTAAATATAATTTCTTTGTAGTGGATTATTTCTTACCATGGAAATAAATTTTTATTTGAGGATTTTAAAATGTGTGTTTGGTGAAAATAATTATTTGATAATATTTATTATTATGGGGTTCTCACTGAAAAGTTGAGTAGATATTTTGATAATTATGTGTTGTAAGTGGGTATTGACATCTAACTACAATTACATATTAGAGAGGATGGTGATAAGGGTATTTGGGTATGAGTCATTGGTGTTGATGCCATTATTTTAATATGATGAAAGATTAGTTGTCTTCATTAAGGGATATCGAAGATTTTTTTATTTAGGTCAGTAGAGATTGATAGTACCAAAGAAAAACTCCCTACCATGTTGGATAGAATGTTAAAAAAAACTTTGAATATGTTTTATGTAATTTAATGTTATCTTTTGTTTTGTATTTTTAGTTTGTATTTATCACTATGGGACTCCTGAATTCCTAACACAAACTTGCAATTAGAAGCCCAGAAAGGTGCAATTTGTGTAAGTATTGTATTTTCATAGCAGTGGATGTATACCATTAGAAGTTTTACTTGTTTTAATTTCAAAGAAATATAAATATAGACTAGACATATAGATTTAGTAAATACATTTTCAACTTAAAAACAAATATAATTTCATTGTCATGGCCATCAACCATGAAATTTCTTAGATGTTTAGATTTAAATGAATAAACTTTTGGGAGAGTGTGGGTTATAAATTAGGCTAATGGTCCCTAAATTTTATTTTTTTGGTGGAGACTGACACATATTTTGACATGTAATAACTTTGTTTTCATATATTTCCTTAGTGGGGTAAAACCTTTCATGTCAGAGGCAACCTTGAGGAGGAAAAGATGGCATAGAGGTGAATGTCCATATAAGTTCCTTTTGTCTCTGTTAATATACAAGAAACACCACATGCACATACTAATGGGTCCTTACTTTTTAATGTTAAACATTATTTGGAAAGGAGGGAATGCAAATATGACATTAAGCCCTATGATTTATTTCTGTAAATATTTGTGTTTTATATTTTTTTACTACATGTATAACATCATGACATTCAAGAGAATGTTTGTAGTTTTGATCCCAAAAAAAATGTTGTATTTTGGCACCAAAGAATATCAACATCAAAATTGGAAGTTACTAATCATTGTTACAAATCATGTTTTCTGGAGTCAAATTATAAAAGTTGTAAGTCCATTTGGGAAAAACTATGCCTATTTTTTAGTTGCAAAAATTATTGTATGACATTGGTTTCACATAATTTAAGATTGTATATGCATATTTATAAGGGCATTTATTAATTTAGTAACTAACCATGTTATTAAAATGTTATCTATAGGCCATGTAGATGATGAATTCATTGAGATATCAAATTAAGTGTGGATAATTATTGGATAAATTGATTAGCTTACTTTTTATAAGTGTAAAAAGCCATGCCAACTCAGTATACTTCTTTCTGAAACCTTAAAAAATGTTAGGAACTTCTCATTGTTGATTACAGACCCCCATTTTGAAAGAATGTAATATGGTTACATCATTTATTCTTAGGATACAAATATTTTATAGGTTCATACTCTATCAATTTGAATGATGGATATGATTAGCCCCCACATGAGTTTTATAGCCAACTCCAAAGTAATAAGTATTTATCTAGATATCTACTAAAATGTGTTTCACGTAAACACTAAACTATGCTAGATATCAAGGCTGTTTATTTTCTTGGGGAGAAGATAAAATTTTGAGCATGGAATATACCATCCTTGTGACCCATTGATTACACTTAATTATAGAAGGAATGCCTCGATACGGGGAAAAGGCTAAAATGGTGCCACCTTTGTTCTTACTCTACAAGAGAGCTTTAACTATTGGTTATCTATACATAACCCAATGAGTTTGAATTAAAAAAATTCACTAAATCCTTTATTATATGTATTCTAAATAATAGATAGAAGAAATTATTATGCATTTGACATTGTTTTATTAGAGCTAATTATTTGAAGAAAGTTGATTGATAAATTTGTGGTAACAAAATTTCAATCTTTTGTGTCTTGTGTATGTGTTATCTTCTTCCATGATGTTGGATTATTAAATAATTAATATTAAAATATTCAACTAATAAAATTAAAATTTTGAGACTTTGTTGTCAAATATGGGAAGAGGAGTCAATATTGTTTTGTCACTACACCTTGTGACCATTTTTTTGGTGTTTTTTTTTAAATTGTGTTTCTAAATATTTATGGTTTATATTTATCTTTTATTTGTATAGGGTTTGATAAAGTTTGTAAAAAATATTATTTGACTCAACATTCAATAGCATATATTTTTATTTTTAGTTAGTTTTTTAAATATTAATTATTTTTTGAAGTCATATATTTTCTATTTGAAATTAATAATTATTCACATGTTCTAAGTTTTTATAATGAATTGAAAATTTGCCTACCCTTATAAATTGTAAATTAATTTTATGTTCTTAAAAATTATCATATTTCAAAGTTGTTTTTTATTAAATAAGGTGGCGAACCAGGGGCTGAACCCTAAACAGTCAAAAAAGACAGGAAGGTTGGCAAAAAAAAGATGCTAGCACCGAACCAATGGCACAGTCGAGAAATAAAGACATAAGCAAAACAAAACACTAGAAAGACCAGAGTCAAAAAAGATAAAACTACATAACTATAGAATTAACAATATCCTTAAGATTCTCATTGTCTGCATTGTCAACATTCCCTGGATTACCCACCGCTTCCAACATAGTCATATTCAGTAGAATGTTATTTTGAAGGCCTTTGGCAAAGACCTTTTCTAGCTTTTGAATGTGGACCTTCAAGGTCCTAATATCTATTTTCCAATCATTCTCATTCTCTGAACTCTCACCAACTTCTTCTACATGCATCTTCTCCTTATTATCAGTAGTTCCCCTAGAATCAACACCCTACTCTTCAGTGACCTCAAAAATCTGAGAAGCCTATTTCCCACCAGTGTCCTATGAAATTTCTTGAATTTTTGGCTCTTCATATCCCAATTACCACCTTGAGATTTGAACAAGTAACAAGCCCTCAGTTTAATTTGCACTGAATACAAATGTGAAGGCTCATTTTAGAAAATGGCCCACTGCGGTGATGTCTACTTTCATGCTTGAAAATAATTCCCCCCTTGGTTTTCATGATGTGACTCTTGCACCTCCACCTCATGATACAAGGAATTAATCATGAAAATCAAGGAAGTACTAAGGTTATCATTTTCCATGATCGGTAATGGCCTTCTCCACGTGGACCACCTTCAAAATCTATCTTCGTCATCACTGTGCATCATTCATGCTCCGTCATCTCCTTCTGAATGATCTCTATAATGTTTGGGGGTATATGAGCCCCTTGTCACCATACCCTCCATCTTGAGAATTGCTGACCAAGGTTGGCACAAGCATCAGCCACCCTGTTACCTTCTCTGTAGGTGTGGGTAATCTCAACTTTGGAAAACTTTTGTAAAAGAAACTAGATGTCCATAATGATGTCTTTTAGATGGATACCAACATTAGATGCTTTATTAACGACATCTATGACCAACTTAGAATCTCCCTAAATATTCAAATTTCTAATTCCTAGGGATATAGCTAACTTTAATCCCCAAAGTAAGGCCATAGCTTCAGCATAGTTATTTCTCTGGCAACCCATGCCACTAGCATAGACAGTAGACATCCCTCCTTTTTCATTTCTTATTATTCGTCCTCCACTTGCTTTACCACTCAACTTGGATGCCCCATCAAAATTGAGTTTCATCCAATTGGGTTTAGGTGGTATCCATTTAGTATGAAGTCTCTGAAGAATTTTGGAATTATCATGCCCAGGGATAAGGTTTAAAACCTTCCATTTGGCTGCAATTTGACTTTCAAATTTAGATAGCGATTTCTCTGCAACACTAATATGAGCTGTTGTAACACTTTCCAAGATGGTCCTAGCAAAGGAGTTAAACACCTGAGCAACTTTTCTAGCAGTGTCCCTAAAAATTATGTGATTTCACTCTTTCCATAAAGTCTAGCTCAAGCATGGCAGAGCTTGCTTCCATAATTCCTTAATCCAGGGATGTGTGAAGGTTGAGTTCCAGCTGAGAATTACTTCTTTAAGGTTAGAATTTCAAACCCATTCAATGCCAAAGTTGTTAAGTATTGTGCCCCATAAATCTCGAGTAAACTCACAGTGTATGAATAGGTGTGAAATTGATTCCTCCCTAGAACCACATAGAAAACATCTATTGAACAAATTAAACCCCCTCTTTTGAAGGTTGTCCTGAGTAAGGATTTTGTTATGTGCAGCAACCCACAAAAATAATGTAATCTTTGGAATGAGTTTATGATTCCAAACCTTTTTCCATACCTCCTTATTCTGAGCTTCAAGTGTAAGCAGATGATAGGCAGATTTGACAGAAAACAATCCATTCTTATCTGGACACCATTATTGTTTGTCCTCCCAAGGGAAGAGCAGGATTCTAATCTCCTAAACACATTGTTGGATCTCCCAAATTCTTGGGATAAGCTCAGGCCTGTGCACACAACAATCCAAAAGGTTTTTCCAGCTCCTTATCCCATTATTATTTTCCATATAATCACTAACCCTATCACCAAAGAGCTGAGTAGTCAGGTCTATAATTTCTCCATAGTTTCCTTGGGAGATGAGAGGCTTGTCCCTTAACCAATTATCCTCCCAAAATTTAATTTTCCAGCCATTTCCAAGCTTCCACCTAATTCCCTGTTTGAGAAGACTTCTACTTTTTAGCATTTTATTCCATATCATAAACCCCTGGGGTAATCCCACCTATTGAAGAAATTTGGAATCATTAATTCTATGAATGTATTTGGCATACATTATTTCCCCCCACTCACTATTGTTGTGAATCATATTCCAACAAACTTTTGAGAGGAGGGCTTTATTCATTTTCCTGATGGATCTTATATTAAGTCCACCATGAGATTTTGGGAGACACACTTTTTCCCATCTGACTAAAGACATTCTCTGTTTGTCTTCCACTCCCATCCATAAAAATTTCCTTTGGATCTATTCCATATTTTTAACAAAATACGTAGGAATTTTAAAAAGAGACATGTAGTAAGTAAGAATACCTTGCAAGGATGCCCGAAGAAGTTGTAGCTTATCCGCACTACTGAGTAGTTTCCCCTTCCACCCAAGAAATTTCCTCTGTGTACGTTCCACAATACCATTCCAAAAACTTGAAGAGACCTCTTTGACTAAGAGTGGGAGACCTAGGTAGGTAGTTGGTAGGCTAGCCTCAGCACAATCTAAGATATCAATGATTATATGTCTAAGTTCATTGGGAGTGTTAAAGAAGTACACATTGCTTTTCTGGAAATTTATTCTTTGTCCCGAGTCTCTGGAATAATCATTAAGTATATTCTTCCATCTTCTAGCTTCGATCACTGATGAGATGCCAAATAAGATGGTATCATCCACAAACTACTGTATAACCATAGGATGAAGGGAAGAGGCAGGTTTGATGCCTACTAGCTTTTTTGAAACTATATCAGCTTGTATTTATCTTCCCAGTGCCTCATCCATAATGATGTATGTTTCAAAGTTGTTGGTGTTAATATTTAGAAGATATTTATCTAAAATCTAATCCAGTTAGCACTTACTTATTTTTTAGGATTTTACTATTAAACATAAAGTTATTTGAATGTAGCTTATGCACCTAACATCTAGTTTTGGGAAACCAGTGGTCATTTTATAGGTTTTGGGCCTTTTGGATTTATTTCTAAAGTTTTAGGAGTTCTAAGTAATCCAAAAATTAATTTACAAACCTCGTATCTCTTAAAAATAATGAGAGCTAAAAGGATATTGACACATGGATTTACATACACATTAAAATATTTAGACCATTTAAATTCACCCTCTAAAGTCACATTTAATTCACCTTAAAGTTACATAATATTTTCTTTGTTGAAATTTGAACCCTCAAGTCAAATTTAAAGTTGCATGAGGGAGACATATTTATAGGGTGACGTTATGGTGTATTTACAATACATGACTTTAATAGGTAAAATTAGGGTGACATTTTAGGTGAATTTACAATGACATATAATAAACCATTGGGGTTTATTTAGTATATGACATTTTCATGTCTTACGAGGTGATGTTGGGATGTATTTAGAGGTAACATTGAGGATTTTTTGAAACTTAACATCAGTGCTTCATGCACAAATTCAAAGCTATGTACACTTATCTTTTGCACACATGTAGAGATTGTGTATAACTTAGTTTGGAGTCCTTGATGCCACATTCCTTGTGAATTCACATAAGTCTCAGAACACTTTTTCATATAGTCTCTTATGCCTTTAATAAAACTTATGCACCACCTCATTTTTGTGTAACACTTCACTTATAGATAGATCCTACCTATGCCACAACTCATATGCCCCATGCAAAGCTAGACATCATACCATATCTGCATGGATTTATATATGGAACCTATTTCTTCTAAAACATGTAAGGTAATCCTATAAAATAAGTGTTTGACTAAGAAATTCAACCACTACACACTTGGAATAAGTAAAATCATCACATGAAAAGAAGATGAAATGTCTTGTAACAATTATCTTTATAACTATCAATAGTTATAAATAACATCTTGTATTTTGTGTATAAATATGTAACATATGCATCCAACATGAGATTAATGATATATGCAATCATAGTGATAAATAACATGCTATGAGTATCTAATATTTCTCATATGCATTGGATCCACACATTCAGTTTAGGTAAATGAGAGGAAGTGTTTCCCATTTTGATCATAAGAACCTACATTCCTAGCCTTGAAGTATCATTGTACATCTCTATACTTTTCCCCTATTCAGTTCCATTGAATATAAATTGTATTTCCTATAATTACTAGACTTTCACTTGATTAAATTTATATTGGTTTATTTTATTCAATATAAAAAAATGCACACTCTTCATTTTATGCCCAAAAAATTAATTTCTACATGAATATAAACACACACCAAAAACACACTATTATTTTTTAAAAATAATCACACAAATACACACATTGATCACATGCATCTTGACAAATATCTGTAAGCTTAGATAACTTCATAGGAATGATGCACACACATAATGGTTATTAGAACAAATAGAACTACATGTAATCTATCTCAGTATAAGAATCACATCATAGACTATGATCGACTATCTTTGCTGATGTTGCATTGGATATAACATAAAAGAGGAATACAAGGCTATACTAGATTCCACAAGAAAGTAATAGATTTCACTCTAGTCAAATAACTATATCAATCAATGCTAGTGAGGGGACAAGGCCCTAACAAAATTTACCAATCTATCAAGGAATAGTTATTCCCACATGACCATAAAAATAATGCACATCCATAAACTATATATTTTGTGACCCATTAATGGTTCATTGAGTCAATACTCCCACAGTACATGACAATAAATCATGGTAACACAACTAAAAAAAGTGGCTTGAAACTGAGTAAGGTTTATCCCTAACCTTAATCCAACCTATTTAAAACCAAAAATAGATTTATAAAAAACAATAATAGTCTTTCATGGAAAAACTACCAAAACAAATTCTTATCTATACATAACCCAATGAGTTTGAATTCAAGAACTTCACTCACTCTTATATTATATGTATGCAAATTAATAGATAGAATCAATTCTTATACATTCAACATTTTTATTTTAGAAATAATTATTTGAAGAAAGTTGATTGATAAATTTATGGAAACTAAATTTCAATATTTTGTGTCTTGTGTATGTGTTATCTTCTTCTATGATGTTGAATTCTTAAAGAAGAAGTGATCAAATATTCAACTAACAGAATCAAAATTTTGAGACTTTGTTGGCAAATATGGGAAGAGGAGTTAAGATTGATTTGTCACTAAACCTTGTGACCTTTTTTTATTTTTAGAAAATTATGTTTCTAACTTTTTATGGTTTATATTTAGCTTTTATTTGTATAGGGTCTGATAACATTTCTAATAAATATTATTGGCCTCATCATTATATAGCATATATTTTTATTTTTAGTTAATTTTTTAAGTATTAATCATTTTCTAAAGTCATATATTTTCTATTACATTGTAAATTATTTTTCTATTCTTAAAACATATCATGTTTCAAAGTTGGTGTTATTGTTTAGAAGATAGTTTTATAAAATCCAATCTAGTTAGTACTTACTTATTTTTTAGGATTTTACTATTAAATATAAAGTTATTTGAGTGTAACTTATGCACCTGACATCTATTTTGTGGAAACCAATGGTTGTTTTATAGGTTTTGGGCCTTTCAGATTTATTTCTAAAGGTTTAGGAATTTTAGGTAATCCAAAAATTAATTTTACAAATCTCATATCTCTTAAAATAATGAGAGCTGAGAGGATATTGACACATGGATATTGGAGGATTTGCCAAGGTTTGAATAATGAGGATGCACGAGTCGTGGTTGCATGAGATGAAGTAAGTGAATACCACAAAATGCTAAAGTAAATGAAATCAAACAAGAGACAATTGCATAGACAATTTGGAGAAAAGCCAATATTTCATTAATATAAGATGGCCAAAGTGAAGAATACATATAGGAGAGCACGTAACTCCTCCAAAAAAAGTGGTCAAGGCACCCCAAGAATAGACTGTAACTCCTCCATGAAAGGTGGTGACAGGGTGCTAAGAATAGAGAAGTAACTCCCATACCCAGAATAGCCGGTCAAAGGAGTTACTTATGACATTCTTATGACACATATGACACATCTATGACACACATCTCCACATAAGCTAGCCTATCCCATGAATGTAGGAAAACTACATGTATGCACAAATATATAATTTCCCTAATTAAATAATAGGGAAAAATAAAAACCTACACTAATATCCCCCCATAAGCTCAGCTTAGGTGGGCAGTGTGGAAACATAAAATGGGTCCCGGCAACTAGGCCTGAGGAGGTACCCATGTACAAATGCAATCTCCCATAAGATAGAGAAAAGGAGAAAACCCATAGGAAAAACCTCCCCTCAAAAGAGAGACATAAATAAATGAGAAGGCTAGAAGGCCCCCCTGAAGATGATGTTGTTGCAGATGTAGACTGCACCCCAAGAAGAGCTCGTAGATGAATGAACTTGCTCTTGGTGAAAGGTTTGGTGAAGATGTCTGCAACCTGCTCCAAAGACTGGCAAAAGATTAAGTCAATGACCTGACTATGAATAAGCTCCCAAATGAAATGCATGTGAATCTCTATGTGCTTGGTCCACTGGTGATAAACCAGATTCCTACAAATTTGAATGGTACTCTAGTTATCACAATAAATGATGGTGGGCTGCCTGTTAGGAATGCCAAACTTAGAAAGAATTCCCTAAAGCCAAATAGCCTCAGTAGCTGCATTAATAGTTCCTCTGTACTCTGCCTCTATGGATGATATAGCAATAGCATTTTACTTCTTGCTAGACCAACTGATAGGACCAGAACCTAGAGAGAAACTATAACCAGAAGTGCACTTGTGGGTCTGTGAATCACGAACTTAGTCTGAATCTATATATCCAACCAAGTCAACCTCTATGCCAAATCTATAATGAATCCCATATCTATGTGAACCCTATATGTAATGCAAGATCATCTTAGCTACTTTCCAATGCAGCTCATGAGGTTCTTGCATAAATCTTGAGACAAGTCCCACTGCAAATGATATGTCAGGCCTGGTGTGAGTCAAGTAGATGAGACTGCCAACAAGTTATCGATACCGAGTGGCATCAACCAATGGTGAAGAAAAATCAGCCTCAAGCTTGACTCTTGATAGAAAGGGAGTCAAAAATGGCTTGCAATTAACCATATGAAACCAAGCCAATAAGTCAAGAGCATACTTAGGTTGTGCAAGAGAAATCCCTAAATCTGACTGTGAGATCTCAATGCCAAGGAAGTAGTGCAACAAATCCAAGTCTATCTTGTCAAATATATCCTATAGAGATGCCTTCACTACTACAATAGCTGATGAAGAACTCCCAGTGATCAAAAGTTCATCAACATAAAGAACAAGAATCAAGAGCGAGTCATCCTGCTAAAAAAGGTAGAGATTAGGATTAGAATGGCACCTAGTGAGACCTATTGTGAGAAGGAAGGAATCCATCTTGGCGTACCATGCCTGAGGGGCCTGTTTGAGGCTATAGATAGATTTCTTAAGTCTGCATACTAAGGAAAAATTGTGAACAAATCTTGGCAGCTGCTCCATGTAGATCTCCTCCTCTAGATCTTTGTGAAGAAAGGCACTCTTCACATCCATCTAGTGCACATCCTAACCATGTGCTATGGTAATAGCTAAGGTGAGTCGGATAGAAGTCATCTTTGTAATGGGTGCAAAGGTCTCTGAGTAGTCAAGGCTTGGCACTTGTGATAAACCCTTAGCAACCAATCACACCTTGTACTTATCAATTGACCCATCTACTACAAACTTGGTCCAATATATCCACCTACATCGAACCATCTTCCTTCCCTTAGGAAGTGAAGTCAAATCCCAAGTGTGATTTTTGATTAAGGAAGAATATTCTTCCTCCATAGCACTATCCTACTCAGGTACCCCTGATGCCTCTTAAAAAGTTTGTGGATCTAAAATTGAAGCAAAGAAGGCATGTGAACCTCTTTGAAAATCCCCCCTAGTTCATCTGTCATCTGTGGGATCTCCTGCCCAAGTGCCATCACTCTCAAATGTCTATTTGGCCAAAAGTGGCCCAAAAGTGGGTGAGTTAGGTGCTAACTCCTCATCTTTTGACTGACTAGAGGTGGATGACTCTGCATCACTATCCTCATTGTCTAAACTCAAATAAGAAGAAGATGTCTTTGGCTCAAGAACTCGGTGTGGCTGATCTGAATCTGAGGAATCATCATGAATAAGTAGATCTGATGAGAGAGAAGTGCCAAGTGTTGAGTCTCTAGGATTCTCTTAAAAGTGGACACTTTTCTTAATGAACAACTCATGAGTGGTCAGATCTAGAAGGTGATACCCCTTAATACCATCTAGATATCCTATAAAGATGCAAGGCTTGGACTAACATTCCATAGATTTGCATTTCTTATTTGGTATGTAGGCCATGGCTGGGGATCTAAAAAACTTAAGGTGCTGAACATCAGGTTTCCTTTTATTCCAAGATTCAAAGGGTGTTATCCCTTTTAAAGATTTGTGAGGAACCCTTTTTTAAATGTAGCAAGCACAATTGATGGCTTCAGCCCAGTACTATGGTGCTAAGGATTTGGAGTGAATCATATAGCTACCCATCTCTTTCAAGAACCTATTTTTGCATTCTGCAACCCCATTATATGAAGGATTATAAGTGACTATGTGCTGCAAATCAATCCCCTCTGTGGTGCAAAACTGTTCAAACCTGTTGCTAACATACTCCCCTCTATTATCAGTTTGAAGAACCTTGATGGATTTCTCACTCTGTTTCTCAAAAAGAGTCTTGAAGTCTAAAAAATTTTCAAACACTTCAGACTTTTGTTTGAGAAAATATATCCAAGTGTACCTAGAAAAATCATCAATGAAAGTGAGGATGTACTTGGCCCTTGTGAAAGATGGTTTGGGAAAGGATCCCAATACATCACTGTGGACTAAATCCAAAGGTTGTGAAGCCCTCTAAGCTTTTCCTTTGTCAAATTTTGCTTCAAGATGATTCCTAAGGAATCACCCCTCGCAAAGTCCTTTTGAGAATTAGACACGAGGCAAGCCAATGACCATGTCATTTGTGTAAAGTTGTTCAGGGTAGTAGTAGTTAAGGTGGCCAAACCGCTCATGCCATAATTTGCTAACTCCATCTGAATGAGTCAGCAATGCTGTTGGAGAAGAATCAGGTGAAAAATGTGAGAAGGTGTATAACCTTGCTTGGTGATCTACCCTACTGACTGCCACTATAGTATCACTTTGCAACTCCTTGATAGCCACTAAATTTGGTGAAAACTCAACTCTCATGCCCTGACCAATGTGAGTGGTTTGGTACACTGATAGGAGATTGGTTGAAAGAGAAAGAACACTTAGAACATTATTAAATGTTCCTCCTTCCATTTCAACTGACCCTCTCCCTGTAATGGAAACTGATGTGTCATCACCCAAACTAATTGAAGTCATGCTACAAATCTCTAAAGATGAAAACTCAACTAGGGAAGAGCCCATGTGGTGAGAAGCACCCGAGTCAATGACCCATGAAGATGTAGAAGCTGCTATAGCTATAAGGGCCTTGCCCTTTTCTTTCTCCTTAACCTTGCCTTTTGCCTTAGTAGAATCTTGGGTAGATGAATTCTGCTTGATGGACTCAGGAACACCTATGTTGTGCTTCTCTAGAAGATGAGTTAGGTGATCTATTTGTTTCTTCATGAAATTGTGTTCATCATGCCTTGTCTTTTTACAATAGGCACACTTAACCTTTTCCTTCTTAAGTTTAGCATTGGAGGAGGAAGACTCAGTGTTGTTTTTGGAAGGATTGTTGTTTTCTTTCTTCTTCTCCTGGTCCTTGTTCTTTTTCTTCTTCTCCTTTGTTGAAGTCTTATCCTTACCATTTCTAGCTATCAAATCTTGGGGTTGAGTAGACTTCATTATGTCCATTTAGATTAGTTTATCTTGCTCCCTAGTCAAGTCAGCAATGAATGAATCCAAAGAAGGCATTTTCCATGTAGCACCAAGGGCACTTTTTGTGGCATGGAAAGTGGAGACAAAGACTGAATAGCTTAGACCTAACTTTATGAGAGTAGAAAGGATGAGTTGATCATCTTTCTTCTCTATCCTAGATTTTTTCAATTGCAATCTAAGGGCCTTAAACTTAGTGAAGAAGTCCTGTAGGGTGTCAAATTTGTTAGGACTTAGACTTATGAGTTCATTTTCGAGCTCATGACCTCTCATCTCATCAAGCCTCCCAAATAAGGTTTATAGGGTGTCCCATATGTCTTTGGGAGTCTTGGAGGTTTCTAAATGGAAGAAATTTTTTGGAGACATAGACAAGCTCAGTAATCCATAGGCTTCATCACTACAGTTGTACCACTTGACCTTTTCAGCATCAGTGCTGGGTTTTACTTCAGTACTCATGGTGATCCTATATAACCCTTTGCTTCTAAGAATGATTGACATTTTAACCTTCTATTTATGATATTTGAATGGTGTTAGGGGTTTAAGTTGAAAATAATCCATTTTAAGTTAAATTTATGTGAATTTGTGTTGATTACAAGTTGTGAAATTATGTAGAAAGGAGAATGAAAGCAAAGATTACAAGTGCTAAAAAGTAATCACACCTCGCCCAAAATTTTGAGCCCCCCAAAATATGCAATTACATGCTCAAAATATGTCAGGCTCAGTTGAAAACGTGTCTTAAATCAATCAGTGCAAGACTTTAAGCAAACAAGACGCTGAACTCAGCCGAAAATGCGTCCTGAGAGACCCAAATTTAAGGCACTTTATAAACTAGTACATTTTTAACAAATAACAAGTCTACACTATAGATAATTGAAATACAAACACTTTTGCAAAAAATGGCACCCGAATCTGAGCTACCGTTTGTAAGATATTAAAGATTTAATTTCCCATAAACTAGTGCTTTTGCAAAAAAATAATACTAAAACATTAAAAAATGCCTATTTTGAGAGAGAAAGTGTCCTTCCAACCACTCATTGGACTTGGCATGGAGTGAGGAATCCAAAGGAGGTCTTTGTGAGGGGGAATTGGCCTCCTGCCAACCTAGGCCTCACCCTTCATCTTCCACAATCAAATATACAAGCTTTAAAAAAACTCAAATATTGCTCAATCAAAGACCCCCCCCCCCCCCCAAAATATATATATATATATATATATATATATATATATATATATATATATATATATATATATATATATATATGATTTGTCACTTTATATTAGTGCATTTACAACTTCCACTAGCAAGAAATACTAAGTGGTCTTAATTTCAAAGCATTACAAAACCCTCATGAAGAGCATATGCTGAAAATATAGCTTTGGCATAATATTCAAAGAAATAAATGGTACCACTGTGATCTACTCAAAAAATCATGTACTTTCAAAAAAATTATCATCTCGATACGAGGTCTTATGTGAAAATTATGATCCTCTGAAGTTCCCAAAATGAGAATTGTGCAATGTCATGACTGAGAATCTTCTATTTCTAAAAAATCTTAGCATCAAAATCAAAAAATATCTATACTAGTGCATAGAGCATTAAAAAATAGCTAAAATAAAAAAAAATCGTGGGAAAAGGAGTCCGTATGAGCAAGAACGGAGCATTTGAAAACTACCTTCAAAATTGCAACTGCCAATGGAGAGGGGTCCTATTGTAGCTTTATAAGCATGTTTCTAAAAAGTATATAGAATGTATGCAAAAAATGAAAGATACCCAGATGGTTTTTATGGGCTGCAAACAAAACCTAGAAGGCATTTTTCTTGCTGATGTATAAAAGATGCAAATCTAGTGTAAAATAGATGCCTTTAGCTAGAAAAAATGACCCTTGCAACCAAAAAATGGCATTTAAAGGTAGAATCAACTACTAAGAGATTGCAAAGACATGTGACAACCTGCAATTTTGATTAAAACACAAAATATGCAAGTTGATTGATAGAAACAAGATTATTGGATCTTGCAAAATCCCGCCTACATGTATAAGGAGAGACCAAACAAGCCATGGAAAGAACAAGAGCACAGAGAACTAGCAATATCTCCTAGAAATTTTCAAATTTCACAAACAAAATGCATTAACAAAGCTCTAGATTTTAATGAAAGCAATAGCAAAAATAGACAACCAGTTATTGAAGTGGCTCTGATACCATATCGGAGGATTCACCAAGGTCTGAATAATGAGGATGCATGAGTCATGGTTACACGAGACGAAGCAAGTGAATACCACAAAATGCTAAAGTAAATGAAATCAAACAAGAGACAATTGCATAGACAATTTGGAGAAAAGCCAATATTCCATTAACATAAAATGGCCAAAGTGAAGAATACATATAGAAGAGCACATAAGTAACTCCTCCACAAAAGGTGGTCAAGGCACCCCAAGAATAGAGTGTAACTCCTCCATGAAAGGTGGTAACAGGGTGCTAAGAATAGAGAAGTAACTCACATACCTAGAATAGCCGGTCAAAAGAGTTACTTATAACATTCTTATGACACCTATGACACATCTATGACACACATCTCCACATAAGCTAGCCTATCCCACGAATGTAGGAAAACTCCATGTATGCACAAATATATAATTTCCCTAATTAAATAATAGGGAAAAATAAAAACCTACACTAATAATGGATTCACATAGACATTACAATATTTAGACCATTTAAAGTCACCCTCTAAAGTCACATTTAATTCACCTTAAAATCACGTAATATTTTATTTGTTAAAATTTTAGCCCTCAAGTCAAATTTAAAGTTGCATGAGGGAGGAATATTTAAAGGGTGACATTAGGGTGTATTCACAATCATGAATTTAATAGGTAACATTAGGGTGACATTTTAGGCAAATTTACAAAAACATATGATAAACCATTGGGGTTTATTTAGTAGATGATGTTTTTATGCCTTAAGAGGTGATGTTGGGATGTCTTTAGAGGTAAGATTGAGGATTTTTCAAAACTTGACATTAGTTCTTCATACACAACTTCATAGATATGTACACTTATCCTCTATACACCTTTAGGACTTGTTCACAACTCAATTTAGAGTCCTTCATGACACATTCCTTGCGCATGTACATAAGTCTCACAACACTTCTACATATATTCTCTTATGCCTATAATAACAGTTATGCACCACCACATTTTTTGTAACACTTCACTTATACATAGGTCCTAGTTGTGCCACATCTTCTACACCCCATGCAGAGCTAGACATCATACCACATCTACATGGATTTATATATGAAACTTATTGCTACTACAACATGTCAAGGAATCCCTTAACATAAGTGTTTGACGAAGAAAATCAACCACTACACATTTGGAAGAAGATCAATCATCATGTGAGAAGAAGATGAAATGTCTTGTAACCATTATATTTTTAACTATAAATGACTTATTGTATTTTGTGTATAAATATGTAACATATGCATCCAATGATATATGGAATCATAATGATAAATAACATGTTATGAGTATCTAATATTTTTCACATGAATTTTATCCACACATTTAATTTAAGTAAATGAGAGGAAGTGTTTCCCATTTTGATCATATGAACCTACATTCTTATCCTTTTTATATCATTGTACATCTCTATATTTTTTCCATAATCAGTTCTATTGAATATAAATTGCATTTCGTATAATTACTAGACTTCCTCTTGATTAAATTTATGTTAGTTTATTTTATTCAAGATAATAAACTGTACACTTTTTATTTCATGCCCAAAAAATTAATTTCTTCATGAATCTAAACACAAACCAAAAACACACTATTTTTTTTAAAAACAAACACACAAATGCATGCATTGATCACATGTATCTTTATAAATGTTTGTAAGCTTAGACAACTTTATAGTAATAATGTCCACACATAACGGTTATTAGAATAAATATAAATAAATTTAATTTATCTTAGTATAAGAGTAACATCATAGACTATAACTAACTACATGTGATGATGTTGCATTGGATATACCAGAAAAGAGAAATACAAGGTTGTACTATATTCCACAACAAAACACTAGATTTCATTCTAGTCAAAAATATATATAAATTAATAATGGCAAGGGGCCAAGGCCCTACAAAAATTAGGTAAGCTATCAAAGCATATTTATTCCCACATGACCATAAAACTTATGCACATCCACAAACTATATAATCTATGACCTATTAATGGTTCATTGAGTTAATACTCCCACAATACATGACAACAAAGCATGATAACACTACTAAGAAAAGAGGCCTAAAAATGAGTAAGGTTTAGCCCTAACCTTAATCCAACCTCTTTAAAACTTAGAAGAGGGTTATGCAAATAATAACATTTTTTCATGGTAAGATGACCAATAACATGGCACAAACAATCTTTACTAGAAAACCTCACAACTAGTTCACAACCTAATAAATTTCCTACAAAATAGTGATGGACAAAATACCTCCATAAGGATAAATAACCTTTTTTAAACTATAACTGATTCCCTCAGTTGAAGGGTATTATTATAAATCCAAAAATCCTAAAAGAATAATATTCCAAAATAAACTAGAATTTCAAACAAGTTTTAGCCTTCCCTTATACTAACATGGAGGCAAAATCAATTTCTTAACTTATATATGGAAATTTAATATGCCACCTGCAATAATCAATAAGAAACTTGAAAAAAAAATCAATCTGATAACATTGAGGCCCAAATGCACCATATACTGACATCTTTTCTCAATGTAAAGTAAATAGAATAATACCAAGGGTATTTTACTATTATAATTTACATAAAACATTAGCCACATGGGTAAAGTGCTAACCAACCAAAGCTCCATAACTACCAATTTCACATCACAATGGGAAAGCATTGTATAAGGAATTATCCATTACACATCTACAATATAGAAAAAATAGTTAAATATTCATCTTTTTTTTAGTACAGAAGGTTTCTTTCTAGTTGATGTGTAAAGGAAATTATTTAAATTAAAAAAAAAGATGAAATACACATATGTAGATGATAATCAACTAAAAATATTTGAAGTAATAAAAATAAAGGGAAAATAAATTGTATCATTCTAGAGAGACTAGCCACACACCATTCCCAACTTTGATACATTACTCAGTAAATATTTTAAAATAGTTATATCATGTAAAGGTCAAATAAAAGGCATGGTTTTGTCTAATCATCAATCGCTTTAGGTTATGAACAGAAAAAAATTTAGGCAAAGTATAGTAATAAATATTTTACTTAACATCAAATCTTGTTTTAATAAATAGAAAGGAAATGAATTAGATCAACAAGATAGCAAATAAAATAGGTAGTGTGATTGAAACCAAAACACAAATAACCAAACTACAAGTAGTGATCCTTTCAACACATTTATTATCCTGATACTTATGGAATATGAAGGACATAATTTACTTACCTGGTAGATCTCCTTGTTTTTCTAAAAGCTTCATCCTCATAGCTAGTTTCTTTTTCATTATTTCTCAATAATATCCAACTGGCTTTTCCTCCTTCTGCTTTACCAATCCATCTCCAACATTACACAACTCTCCTAAAAACATTCATCCCTCACCATGGTAAATTTATTTAATAGGCAATGGGTACATTAGTTTCCAAGGCATGATTTTGCTAATTGATTAATTAATTAATGTTATTTCAGCTTGTCCCCTTCACCTCCATTAAAGTTTTGACAAGAGACACGTTCTAGTTTTTTGGGTGGATTACTTTTTGTAGACTTTGCTTCCTTCAAAATGGCATGGGAGGGTGGAGGGATCTAAGTTTATGGTTGGAGATCATTCATTATGAGTTGAAGATGTATCCCATTGAAAAGATCAAAACCTGCTTTCTCATTTTTCTCTCATTGACTAAGGCAACCCTACTATCTTATTTTATTATTTATTTATTTTTAATGTTCTTTACTAGAAAATTCTAGTACATATCAAATATTTTATATCCTAAAAATACTATCATCAAATCCAATATCTATATCTAAATATTAATTGATAAAAAAGAGTTTTGAGATACAAATGTCTAGGCTATGATAAAGGAATTATCCACTACCAAAATTCTCAATTCAATCTAAGATATAATGTAGTAGTCCTTCAGTATTAATAAAATTGTAATACCATCTCGGTTAACTAAATACTCAAAACTCAATGCAAAAATATTGTTAACACCTCAAGTTAGTATAATGAAAACTAAGTCTATTAGTGATTAAGGGTAACACAAGTTAAATACTAGGACTAGAGGTCAAATAAATTATCTCATGCTTTAAACACACTATAATTGACAAGGGGATAATGACTAAATGTAAAGGGTATTACATTCTTCCCCTATTAAAATCTAGCATCATCCTCGACATGTCATCAAAACTATGTGGTGTACTCCACCACATATCACATTTTTTCAAGCAAACACTAAGCTAACAAAACTAGTATCTTAAATATATATAATACCAACTTTCTATAAGGTCATAAAACTTAAACCACATAATGATTGTATTAAAACCTCTATAATGCTAGTGCATAAATATATATCTAATGGAAAATCACACTAAACAACTTAGTGCCATTCTGAGGCACACATACATGTAACAAATAGGTTCTAATAATGGTGAACATACAAGTAAAGTACAAAGAAGTTAACCAATGTTGAATCATATTTCCTTATTGAGACATACTACCCAACAAAGATCAATATTATCAAGTTTAAACTAAATGAATCAATAACAAATTTGAAGGCATCAAACATTATTTTTGATATATAACCACCATGTCTGGTGGAAGGGAAGGATGGTGTCATGAACCTACTACCATACTGGTTCCCATCTTGATCCAATAGTTATATTCCAAGCTACTTATTCTCCCCCATATTAACACAAGGTGTTAGTTATGCACATATATAACATGTATGCAATTGGCATAAAAAATCACTTAAAGAACAAAAAATAAATTGATCATGTAAGAGCAAAACAATAAGAATGAGATTAAGTGGTTTCAAATGAAAAAAATAAAACCATAAATTTAAATCTTGACAAAATTTCCATGATCGGTAAATTAATTTAAAACATTTAAAGGCAATAAAAAAATGGTACTAGTTTCAAATCAAATTAAAATAAAATGTTGAATCAAATTAAAATAATTTTAATTAAAAACTAGTGAAATAAAGATCACATCATGAATGTTATGTTACTTTATAATTCACCTAAGGGGAGAAGGAATAAATAGCATCTCAATTACCCTAGATGTAAGATGAACATTTTTAATTACCTCTTAGAGGTAAGATAAATACATGTAAATTACCTCCTAGAGGTAACAAAACATAATCTATTACCTCCTAGAGGTAAGTGCAATAACTATACATCATCATCTATAATAGTGACATAGTACATAATTCATTATTATAGTCGAAGGAGAGTAACAAATAAAACCCCATACAATCAATCTTAGTATCTAAAAAACATACCACATGAAGCTATATCAGATCTCATGTATAATAAACATCTATTTTAATTACTATCAAACTAGTATCATTTATAGAAAATAACCCTAATAATATAAAACACTAAAGGTATACAGTAAAAGGTAGTCTAATGTGAAATTTATATATATGTCTAAATGCTTCTCAAGTACCATTCTAAGTTTCAAAAATCACTATCAACTATCATTTGGTGGAATCATCTAGACTTATCAAGATAAATCCATGTAATACTTCTCAAGAACATAATTGTGCCACAACTGCACTACTTGTCAATCCATACTCTAAATGACTCAAACTTCACCATTCTCAATTAGGGTGTGGTACAAAGAAGATAACACAGTACTACAAACTATAACTTAAGGATTAGCCCATTACGACATGCTAAAGAGTACAACATTTGTCATGTAGAAGACATAGAAGGAAAAAGGACCACCTCCAATGGTTAACAACCATAAAAGTTCAGATAGCACCAATAGTGCTAAACATATGCTCTAAGCCAGTAGCTTATATGCAAACAAATAAGTATGTTCTCTTTTAACAAGTAAAATCTAAAATGAGGAAGTAAACTTACTCAAGTTAACCATTATCAAACTCTAAATCATGCTAATGATAATTCACTCAAGCTAATCAGGTTTAAATTTTATCACTAACATAATAAATCCACTAATCATGTTTAAATGTTATCACTAACATAGGAAATCCACTCAAACTTCCCCAAAAATAGAAAGATACACTATATCCATCATAGTAATGAGGTGAACAAAAACACAAAGTGATATCTAAATAGATGCGTCAAGACTCAGGTCATAGCCTAAAAGGGTTATTGACCATAATCACTGGAAAAAACCATCTAAAAAATATTTAATTTTCTTGATAATGGTAATAAAATTAAAAGGATAAAATTAACACCCTAATAATTTCATCACTATAACTAAAATATTATCATACCCAATTGGTGTCAATATGCATCAAATGACTACATGTTTATCTTTAACCAAAAATAATATCCAACTCTGCATGTTAATATCTCCAATATGTGACTAAATAAGTCATATCTCACTACCCAAAAGGATATTAGAACATTTTCCACTAGGAAATAAAAACATAGTGACCCACATGAGGTTCCCTATCAAGGCTAACCATGTGATATTACTAATTTATCACACTAGGTGAAGACCAACCTCATAACACTCGCATGTATGTAGATGAGTTAAATGGAAACCCATGTGCAACAACATGGTTTATTTATCCATAATGTGGAACAAGAATGACTAAAACCCTCTAAGCTCTATGTAGATAAGGTTTAATCCTAAGGGACTATTCACCATCTCTTATTATCACTATTTACAAGGTAAGAGTTGACAACTAAGGAATAAGGAAATGGCTTCACTAAAGCATCCCGATCCATTCTACTATTATCCTTTAATGTGAGATAGACATCAAGAGACTCTCTAACATAATCATGTTGAGTGGCAATGCAACATTTGATATAAATTGGTTCACTTGACCTAGAAAGGCCCATCTAGCCCTTATGCATGCAAGATACTATATTGTCTAAGATAATATCATTCTCTATGGTTTTATGAACCAAAAATAAACTTGTCAAATAACTTATCTTAGAATTCCTCCAAGGTAGGATGCATATGATAATGGTCATAGAAAATTCCCATAAACCTAGCACACAAGTACTCACATCATGATCTCACATTCACTTAGCCCTCATAGACATTTGACCTCCTAACCCCTAGTTGTAACCTTTTCCAAGCCTTAACTAAACCTCCTTTATTACTCTAGATGGGTAGATGTCCAATAAGTATTAACATGGGTATCTTAGGTGAAGAAACTAACAAGAAGCCAAACATTTTTTACTTTTCCAAAGATTTCATAATTCAAGGAAATATTCATGTATGTTCTCCTTACCTCCTCAATGAGGTGTAATACTCTACATGTACACACATTAGCTCATTATAAAAGAAGTGGTACCAAAAATTGACCCCCAAAGATCCTGGTGTTGAAATCTTGATGTGATACCAAAATTTCATGCTAAAAAATTTCATTTTCACATGACTCTAAACAAACACACACACACACACACACACACACACACACACACACACACACACACACACACACACACACACACACACACACACACACACACAAAATGTACACATTGATCATGCATATATTGATAAACATCTACAAGCTTAGACAAATTCATAGAAACAACGCAAACACATAATAATGATCAAAACAAACATAACCATATGCAATATGTCTTGATATAAGATTTACATCATATACTATGATCAACTATCTATGGTGATGCCTCATTGGATATAATGGAAAAGAGAAATCTAAGGTTATACTAAACTCTACAAGAAAGCACTATATTTAACTCTAATTAAACAAATATGCCAATAAATGATGGTTAGGGAAAATTTTCATACACAAATTTGGTAAACTATCAAGGCATAGTTATTCCCACATGACTATAAAACTAATACACATCCATTAAAGATATAAATTGTGACTCATTAACAGTTCATTGAGTTGATACTCCCACATTATATAACAATACTACATGTTAATGTTATTAAGTAAAGAGCCCTGAAATTGAGAAAAGATTATCCCTAACCTTAATCCAACCTTTATACATCCTATAAGTGAGTTAGATAAAACAATAATATTGTGAGGTGGAAAAGCTACCAATAACATGACATAAACAATCTTTACTAGTACACCTCATGACTAGTTCACAACATGATAAATTGCCTATAAAATGATGATGGATAAAATACCTCCACAAGGATAATTTTGACATTATGTCAATTAAAACCAATTCCTTCAGATACAGGGTATTTCTATGAACCCACAAAATAAATCCCAGAATAATAAAATGCCCAAATAAACTAGGATTTCAAACAAGTTTTTACGGCTATAAATTGTTTTACCCATAATTTTTAGAACAATTTATGTTTAATAGGTATGATATTTAATATAAAATATTCATTTTAGTCTATTTGAAATTTCCATGAATAATATAAAACTAATTGAATTCAAAACTAACTTTCTTATTTGAAAAAATCCTACATTTCTAATTTTAACAAGTCAATTTTGAGGTGACCTTAAAGCCAAAATAGAGTAAGAAAGTGCAGTTTTTTTTCTTATACAAACAGCTCCTAGAAAGGGATTATAAAATTGACTTGTGCTTATGATAATTTAATTATATTTATTTCTACTAATTCTCATAAGATGGGGGAAAAGGTTCCAAGTTTGAGTTTCATGAAAACCACTAGTTCAGGTGTTTATATGAGCTTATTTTTTAGCTGAATTAAATTGATTTACATAATGGATTAAATAATACATTAATTCCAAATCAAACTATAAAATATTTATTCACCTAAATTAAATAATTTCTAGTTATGTGTTATTTCACTACCACAATGTCTCACACTACTTGTTGGGATACCATCGATATCACATGAAAACTCTTGGATACGATCTCATTTAAAGTTTTTTTAGATCTCTATGATTAACCCATAAAAAAAGATAGCCATTGGGACCACAATCTTAACAATGGATCTCAAATCACTCTCTCAAAATATTTTCCTTAAGTTTTTTATATTACTTAAATTCTTGTTACAAATAAATCTAAAAATAGATCTTCTGACATTATGATAAAAACATTACCAAGTGTCTTTAAAAATTTTCACATAGATAAAATTTAGTTAATCAACACAACAAGACTCCATTAAACTTCCTCAAATAGTTATTTTCATAAACAAACATTTTCCAAATTAAATTCTACTTTATTAATATCTTTTTACAAACATGATGACAACATTAATACCAACATGGTATGGTTACTACAAAGCTTGCAATCAAAAATACAATTATCATTTAAATAATTTATGTCTAATTTAAGAGGTTACATTTAATAATCGACTTGTAACAAAATACATAAGAATTAACTCTATCTAGTATTAATGATTGTATTATATATTTTATTTATAATCAAATTATCTTTGACTATTCTTCACTTGCACTAAAAACCACATATAATAAGTGTTAGAATTAAGCTAAAAAGTATAAATATATCTCATAATCCCTCATGATAATCATATTATAAACATTTAAAACAAATGTAAATAATAAATGGAAGATCTTACACCTTTCAAATTGATGACAAGCTTAAGTATGAAACTCATCTTCATCTATAAAACTTAAAGATATAAAGTATTCACTTATTCATTTCTTAAATACAACAAAAAAGACACTAAACAAAATCTAATCACCTAGATTATACTCAGAATTAGGAGATAACACTACACATATGCCCAAAAATGTAGTGGATTCTTCCTTTGGTATTGTCTAGGGGCATTCTCATTCTATTCCATATCAGTTGCATCACTTTATACAGTCTTCATACTATCCTATGATGTCTGCATGAAATCATTAACTTTTAAATGTGGCTAATTCTATAATCCTAAACTCTAAAATATGACTACGTCTTAAATATGATATAACTATCCAAAATATAAAATTTACATTATAGCTTCTAGGCATCCAATCCCACTCTCAAACATCCTAAAAGGTATAAAATATAGATTAAAGTATAAGAAATTATATTATACTTAGATGTTTATTTTATATTTATACCAACCATAGTTAAGAACAATAATATAGTGCCTCTAATGCTAACATGGAGTCCCTATAACTTTGTACCAATAAAATCATTCTCAACAAATGATAATAATGAAATATTTTCGCTCCTACTACTAAACTAAAATGATATTACCTAAATTAACCATCAAATCAGTTGAACACCCCAAAGTTTTCATAAAATAAAATTCTACAATCATCCAAGAGAGTTATACGCTTTACTTAGGCAAAAAAATGCCATATAAAATAAAATTAATATGCCCCAAGTTCTAAACAATAAAAAATAATAAAATAAACAATAAAATACATATCTCTCTTAATTTATATGTTGTCATAGATGCCATTACACCATTACTTAGCTTTATCCCCTCCCTTATAATACTATGTAGCCAAATTACATTTCTTAACTTCTATAGGGAAAGTTTCTGCACCACCTATATTAGCCAATACAAAATTTGAAATAAAAAAATAACTTGTTCAAGATGATAAAATTTAGGACCAAATCACCATTTACCAACATATTTGCTCAAAGGAAAGTAAATAGAATAATACTCAACGAATTTTACTGTTAGAGTTACATAGAACAATGGCCACATGGGTAAAGTACTAACCAACCAAAGTGCCCTAACTAAAAATTCTACATCACAAATGGAAATCATCATGAAAAGAATTATCCATTGCACATCTATATTGTAGAAAATAGATTTAAATCTTCATCTATTTTTTTACATAAGGTTTCTTTCTAGTTGGTGTGAAAATACATTTATTTAATTAAACAAAATCTTCAATCCACATATTTAGATGATCATAAATTAAAAATATCTTAAGCAAACATGACAAAGGGGGGAAAATGGCACTATGCTAAAGAGACTGGCCAAACACCATTCACAACCTTGATACATTACCTAGGAAATATTTTAAATTATACTATGTAGAGGTATAATTTAAAATAAAATATAAAATAAAGTATTATACCATGTAGAGGTTAAATAAAAGGTATGGTTCTATCTAATCATCTATCACTTACAGTTATGAACATATATACATTTAGGAAAAGTAAAATAATATAGATTTTACTTAACATCAAATCTTGTTTTGGCAGATAGAAAGGGATTAAATTAGATCAATAAGGTAGTAAATAAACCAAGTAGTGTGATTTCAACCAAAACACAAGCAACCAAACTACAATAAGCCATCCTTTGAACACATTTATTATCCTAATGCTAATAAAATATTAAGGACATAATTTACTTGCCTAGTATAACTCCTTGTTATTTTCAAAGATTCATTTATTAGGGTGGATGCCAGGATCTTTGGGTCAAGTGGATGCATAAATTCAATGAAGACACAATTCAATCAAGTGCACAACATAGATATAAGTTAAATGAAATTAAAAACACGAGAATAATGCAAAAGAGATTTATATTAAATATCCCACACTCCATTAGAAAATTTCACAAATGAGAGATGCACATATAGGGGAATGCATGTGTAACTCCACAATAAAAAACTCCATGAAAATTGGTCAAAGATATAATAACAGAAGCGTAACTCCCATACCTAAAATAACTAATCAAGGGAGTTACTTCTTATTCATCTAGTCAAACTATAATTACAAATAAGCTTATCCATAAAAGTAGGAAAAGTCTAATTGAGGGGAAAAAATTATAATAAATAAATATGGGAAAATAATAAACCTTTACTCTAACACTCTTTGTAAGCACAACTTGGGTGGGAAAAATAAATGGGTCACAGTAACAAGGCCTAGTGAGGTATCTATGTACAAAGAAATCACTCATAAGGTAGAGAAAAGGATAAAAACCATAGGATAAAATCTCCCCCGCCCCCCACTCAAAAAATAAAATAGAGACATAAATAAGAGGCTATAATTCCCCCCCCCCCCCAATGATGATTTTACAATATCCTAAACCTCAAGAAGAGCCCACAAGTGAAGATACTTGCTCTCCATGAAAGGTTTTATGAATATGTCTTCTATCTACTTTATTGTCTGGTAATATCTTAGATCAATTATTTTCTAACGAATGAGATCTTAGATTAAGTACATGTGAATGTCTATGTGTTTGGTCCACTAATATTGGATTGAATTATTATAAATATGAATAATACTTTAATTGTCATAGTAGTTGATTGTAGGTTATTTGGATTGGATACAAAAATCTATGAGGATCCCTTGAATTCATATAGCCTTAGTGGTAGCAATGATATACTCTCTATATTATACCTCAATATATGATAAAGTAGTAACATTTTACTTCTTACTTTACCAACTAATCAGACATGAACCAATGGAAAAGTTGTATCCTAAAGTGGACTTGTGATTCTTAATATTACCAACCTAGTCTAATGCATTCTAATGAATCAAGTTGATGTTAATGCTATATCTATAATGAATCCCAAATATATATGTACCTTAAATATAGTTCAAGTACTTTTAACCTCTTTCCATTGCAACTCATGGGGTTCCTTCATTAATCTAGAGAATAGGCCCACTACATATGATATGTCATGTCTAGTATGTGTTAAATAAATAAGGCTACCAACATGTTTTTGATAGAAGGTAGAATCAACAAAAGGTGAAGAAAATTTTTCCTCAAGCTTGACTATAGATAGAAAGGGAGATAGAGTTTTTTGACAATCAACCATGTGAGATTGAGCAAGTAGATCGATAACATACTTAATTTATGTAAGAGTGATTCCCAAGTCAAAATGATAAATCTAGATCCCAAAGAAGTAATGTAATAAACCCAAGTCTATCATGGAAATTTTGTCTTGAAGATACTCTTTTAACACTTTAATGGGTGAGGAGGAGCTCTTAGTGATCAAAATATCATCAACATATAGAACCAGAAAGAAAAGTGAATCATCTTGTTGAAAAAGATATATGTTCATATTTGAATGACATTGAGTGAACCCTATAAAGAGGAGGAATGAATCCATCTTGGCACACCAAGCCTTAGGGGCCTATTTGAGTCCATAAATCAATTTATAAATTATACACACAAAGAAATAATCCTCAATAAATCCCAATGGCTGATCCATGTAAATCTCCTCCTCAAGGTCACTGTGAAGAAAGGTACTAAACCCATCTCTTGAAAAAAATCCCTACTTGGATCTAAAAATATCCCTTACCTTGGTGTAATTTGGAATAGGGAGGTTAACTTGGATATTATATCTCTTAAGAAATGAATGGGGAGGTTGTGTCTTCCCTCAAATAAGTCAAACTAATCGTATTTATACCCTATCCCCTATCCTAATAGTGGCCATTCTAGAGTTGAGTTTAGAATTTAGAGTTTAGATATAGAGGAGAGGGGAGGGTAGGGAATCCCTCATAGTATAGAGTTATATTTTTTTCATAGTATATATTTATATCTTTTTTTCAGTCTAGAGTTCTATTCACTATGTCTATGGTTGTAGTCTATAGTTTTATTCACCATCCATCTAATGAACATCCCAATGATTGGCTACATTAGTATCGAGTGGGAGTCTGATAGAGTTCATTTTGGTTACTATTGAAAAGGTTTTGGTGTAGTCAATACCAAGCACCTATGAGAAACCTTTTGTGACCAACTATACCTTGAACTTGTCAACAAACCCATCTACTACATAATTGGTCTAATAAATACATGTACATAAAACCATCTTTCTTCCCTTTGGAATAAGTGTCAAGTCCCAAGTGTGATTCATGATTAAGGAGTTATACTCCTTATGCATGTTATAATCCCACTTAGGAATACCTGATACCTTATAAAAAAATTATATATCAAGGTAGAGGCATAAAAAGCATGTGGCCCACTCTAAAACTATGAACATATCTACATGTCATATAAAGGATCCCCAACCCATGTATATATGATCTATAGTGTTTGCCTATCCAAAAGAGGAATATAATTGGTTGATTTAGGTAGAGAAACATCATCCTCTAAAGTGTGGTTATATGTGGATGGAGATGAGTCCTAATCACTACTCTTGCTATCAAAACTAGAAGAAGGGTCTTCAAACACTAAAATGTGCCCAGGTTAATCTGAATCATCTAAATCAAATCCAAATGAGTCTAATGAAGGAGAAGTGTCAAGTGTTGATTACATGGAACTTTCATAAAATTTAATACTTCTCTTGATAAATAGTTCATGTGTGGTGGGATGAATAAGGTGATACCCCTTCACACCATCTAGATAGCATACAAAGATGCAAGGATTACTCTATGGTTTCATATCCTTGGATTTATTCTTAGGTGTACAAACCATAGCTATAGATCTAAATACTATGAAATTATCAACTATGGATTTATTATTAAACCAAAATTCAAAGGGATTTATGCCTTTAAAATATTTGTGGGGAACCCTATTCTAAATGTAGCAAGCATAATTGATTACTTTGGCCTAGTATTGTAGTGCAAGTGACTTAAAGTGAATCATATAGTTAGCCATCTATTTCAAGGACCTATTCTTATGTTTTATGACTCCATTTTGTTGAGGACTATATGGAATTATAAACTTTAAATTAATCCTCTTTGGTGCTCAAAACTACTTGGATCGATTATTGACATACTCACATCCATTATTAGTTTTGATAACCTTGATGCATTTATTAGATTATTTCTTTACAAGAAATTTGAAGTATCAAAACTTGATAAAAAATTTAAATATTTGTCTAAATAAGTGGACCCATGTATACCTTAAGAAATGATCAATAAAGGTGAGAACATACTTAGTGATAGTGAAAGATAAACTAGGAAAAGGCCTATATACATAATTATCTACTAAATCTAACGCCTGTGAACCCTCCAAGCTTTTAATTTGTCAAATTTATCTTTGGTATGACTCCCAAGGGTGAAAATCACATAAAGACCCTTATAGAAATGGACTTGAAGTAAGCCTATGACCATCTCATTTTTACTGAGTTATTTTAGGTATTAGTAGTTGATGTGGCCAAACCACTCATGCCATACTTTTCTAACTCCATCTGAATGAGTCAACAATGTAGTTGAATAAGAATCAAGTGAAAAATGTGATAAATATATAACCTATCCTGGCGATCTACCCTACTTACGACTACTTTAAATTTAATATATAACTCTTTGATGATAACTGAATCTAGTAAAAACTCTAACCTCATGCCCTTACTGATATGAGTGATTTGGTACAATGATAGGAGATTATTTGAAAGAGAAAAAACACTTAAAACATTTTTTAATGTTCCCCTTCCATTTTAATAAACTTTCTCATTGAAAATGATATAGAAGTGTCATCACCCAAAGTTATTTAAGACATGATACAAGGCTCTAAAGAATAAAAATCAACCTGTGAAGAAACTATGTGTTGGGAAGCACCTAAGTTAATAACCTATGAAGATATTTTAGGTAAAAATTATACAATATCTTTACCCTTTTCTATCTCTTTTCCTTAGAATAATCTTGAGCTGATGAGTTTTGCTTTATAGACTTAGGAACACCTATGTTATTCTTTTCTAGAAGATGAGTCAGGTGGTCAATCTATTTCTTTAGCACTTGTGTTCATCATGCCCATTTTTATTATAATAGGAACACTTAACCTTATATTCCTTAGGTTTGTCATTGGAACAAGAGGTTTTAATTGTTATTTTGGTAGAGGTTTGTTCTTTCTTCTTCTCTTGATCCTTATTCTTATTCTTCTTCTCTTTATTTTAAGCCTTTGTTTCTCATTCCCATCAATTAAGGCTTGAGGTATTGAGGACTTAAATTTTCCCATTTATATTAATGTGTCTTGATCCCAATTAAACTAGGAAACAATGGCATCTAAAGAGGACATTTTCTATATAGTGCCTAGAGCACTCTTAGTGGCATGGAAAGTAGAGACAAATAATGCATATTCAAGACCTAGCTTGGAGAGTATATAAAGAATAACTTGGTCACATTTCTTCTCTATTATACATTATTTTAATAATAATATCAAAGGCTTGAAATTTGTGAATAAATCCTGAAGGGTGTTAGAGTTTCTAGGACTTAGGTTGTTAAGTTGATTTTCTAGTTCATGACCTCTAATCACATCTTTCTTCCCAAAGAATTTTCCAAAATGATCCACACTTCATTGGGTGTTTTAGTAGTTTATATATGAAAAAGGAGATCATTAGACATAGAAAGACATAAAAAATCATAGGTTTCATCACTACAAATGTACCACTTAACTTTTTTTGTATTTGTAGGTGGTTTAGTTTATAACCCCATTTTAATGTGATGTAAACCTTTGCTCCTTAGAATAATTTGCATTTTTACTTTCCATTCATGATAATTAAATGGAATTAGAGGATTAATTAAAATCATATCCATAATGAAAAAATGAAGTTTATATTGGTTTGTTTAAAGTTGTTTGTTACAAAAATAAAATAATTGTAATAAATGTTTAAGAAGATGCACCACAATAGAACACCCCACCTAAAATAAAATTGAACAAACCCCCCAATTTTTTCACTTTATAATTTCAATGAGATTACAAAATAGACCTTTAAAATGGAACAAATAAATAAAATCATGCACCTTTGAAAAAAATGGCACTAAAAAATGATATGCCTATCAAAAGTTACAACAAAATCAAATTTTCATCATTAAATGACCTACTAATGAGTTTACACAAAACAATTAAATGCACTTTGACTAAAAAAATAGACAATTTACTAACATGGGAATTGAACCAAAGACTTCTTCATGAACAATGTTAAACTTTGACCAATATTCCTATGCATTACTTTTGAATTAAAAAAAAGCCTATTTGACATTGTTTTGAATCAAGTTATTTAAAAAGGTGATTTAATATGCAATATTTTAAAAACTTTAGATAAAATTTTGAATATACCTAGCTAATTTTGGAAGAAAATTTAAGTATTGTTGAAATTAAAAGAGTATTTTGTGTTCTTGATTTAATAACTCATGTTTACATTTGTTACAAGTTTGAATGTATTATTGTTAAAAAACCTATTGGTGGGTCGATAAGAGCTCCAAGGTTGATATGAGTCTGAGAAGTTTCAAGTAGGCATTGAATAGAGAATTAAGCTATATGGATGTTATATAGGATGAATAAGATCATGCTAGTTAATGGATATGGAGCTCAAGATCTCTAAAATGATTTAATGGCTTGCTAAAAAATAAGCCTACACTTCAAAAATGAGATCTAATGCTTCCATGAAAATTTGAACACCAAACACAATAAACTCAATATTTCAAAATAAATAATAGAAAATAAAAATAGACATCCATTACTAGAATGTAAATATAATACCATAGTGGGGTAGATGCCAATATCTCTAGATCAAGCGGATATAAAAATTTAATGAAAGCACAAGTCAAGCAAGTGCACAACACAACTACAACTTGAATGAAATAAGAAAAAAAATGAAAAATATATTTATATAAAATATGTATAACTCCATTATAAAATATTAGAAATGAGATGTGTACATATAGGGGAGTGTATGTGTTTCTCCTCCATAAAAATCTCTATGAAAAGTGGTCAAAGAGACAAGAATAAAAGAGTAACTCCCATAGCTGGAATACTTCATCAAAGGAAGAAAACTCCAAGTGAGGGAAAAAATACCATAATAAATAAATATGGGAAAATAATTAACCCCTACTCTAACATCCTCCTCACAGCTTGTTTCTTCTTCACTATTGCTCGATAATCTTCAACTGGCTTCTTCCTTCTAATTCACCCATCCATCTACAAATTTACACACCTCTCCTCAAAACCTCCATCCCTCACCATGGCACATTTATTTGGAAATATAATGGGTAAGTTGGTTTCCAAGGCATGCGTTGTCCATTATTTAATGCAATTTAAACATGTCCCCTTTACCTCCATTAATTTTTTTCCAAGAGACATATTCTAATTTTGGGGTAGATTATTTTTTCATAATTTAATTCCTTCAAATTGGCATGGGATGGTGGAGGATCCATTATTATGGTTTGATATCATTCATTATGAGCTGAATATGTATCCCATTGACAATACCAAAATATTTCTTTCCCATGATTTCTCATTTATCTCTCATAGACTGATGCATCCCTAATATTTTATTTTATTATTATTATTTTTTAATTCTCTTTGATATAAAGTATTAGTCTTTCTATATCTTTTATTTATTAATAATAAAAACATTAATGCCAATATTTATATCTAAATACATTGATAATAAAGAGTTTCAAGACATAAATGTTAAGGTGGTGATCAAGGAATTATCTGCAATGAAATTTCTCAATTAAATCTATGACTTAATTTAGTAATCCCTTGGTATTAATAAAATTGCAATACCATATTAGTTAACTAAAGACTAAAATCCAAATGTGAAAAACTTGCTAACACCTCAAGTTGGTACAATGAAAACCGAATGCTAGGAATGATTAAGGGCAATTCAAGTGGAATACCATGACCTAGAGGTCAAATAATGCATCACATGATTTAATCACATTGTGATCGACAAGGGGATAATGACTCATTACAAGGGGTACTATGTTATAACCTTCAAAAATATAACATTGTCCATAATGAATCATAAAAACCTTGTGGTGGACTCCACCACATTTCACATTTGTTCAATCTAACACTAAGCGAGCAAAACTAGTATCTCAAATATACAAACCACTAAGTCCCCATATGATCATGAAACTAAAAATATAGAATGATGCTATCAAACTCTCTATAATTCAAGTGTAAAAATAACTATTTGTTGGATTATCACACTAACAAACTTAGTTCCATCTCAAGATGCACATACACATGACAAATAATTGCCTATAATGGTGAACATACAAGAGCAATACCAAGAAATTAATTAATGTTGAATCATAATTCCTAACTAAACCATAATGGCCAATAGATTCACACTAATTAATATCATTAGGTTCCAACTAAATGAAACACTAACAATGTTGAAGGAATCATAGATTTTTTCTTTGTAACCAACATGTTTGGTGGAAGGGAAGGATGGTGTCATAAGCCTACCATATAGGTTTTCATCTTGACATAATAGCTATAATCCAAGATAATTATTCTCCCCCATACCCATATAAGATTTTAGTTATACACATATGTAACACATATGAAACTATCATATAAAACCACTATTGTCACTTGGATTTACACCCTTTGAGGAGATTGAAAATCTCTCCTCATCCAAGTGGCACAATGGAAACACATCTAGGCTTTTGGGTAGCCTAAGTATGAGGTGAATCTCTAGATAGGGCTAGCTCCCTTAAAGTTTGATGATCATCTAGGTGTATGTTTGAATCTACAATCAACTTTGAAATCCCTTAAACACCACTTGGGCATCAATTTAGGGTCACTACCCTATAATCTACTATATATGCCTATTATCTAGTCTAGGCCTTGAAGATAATGACTAAATATTTATTTGAAGATCTATATACCATGAAGACTCTATTTATTCATTCCATAATTTCATAAAAACCTTAAACTTATCAAATAGTATACCCTTGGACTATGTTTTTGCCTTTCATAGTAACCCCTACCTATAGGTGCATGTTTTGTGAGACATAAGGAACTTGTAGGTGCCAATGGAAGACCCCAACATAGTATAACATTCCCTTTTGATGATCCATAGGTCAAATTTATCTTTTAAACCATTTTAAACACTCATATAAGTGGCAAGGTCTAATTACAATTTTGGTGGAGAAAGGTCCTTTTGGACTCAGGATTATAAATGATACTGGTTATTTTTAGTGTCTCAATTGGTAAGTTTGAGCCATATAAAAACAAATATCTATTGGTCATCCTCTCTCCAAACTTGGCATAGATCTTGTATATGATAGAGGATTTAATAAAATTTCATGTAGATGCATAAAAGTAAAAGGTAACTTTTTTTTAAGATATCAACAAAACCTCAAAGATCTCTATTTTGCTCCTTTTGGGACAATAATCTTGAACACAGTCATATCAATTTTTAAAGTGACCTTCAACCCCATTTGTCAACCTATATTCTAAAAAAGGATCAACCATTATTTATAAATCAAATAAAGACCTCAAGGGAGATTGATCAACCTGTTTCAACCCTTCTTGCTAGCTCCTTCTCACTATTAAGGCCACCTGTGGGTTCACATTTTGTGCTTACAGGAAGTAAAGATGGAAAGGTAGGTAATGAGTAGGCAGATCATGTTTGTTATAAACTTTAATGTCTCCTCAAAAATTACACACACATTATTATAATTTAAAATTGTTTGAAACAACTATCAACCTTTACCTTCATACATGAAACCTCTATGAAGGCACTTGTAGGTGAAAATTTTGAGTTGGATGCAGGAAGTGATTGTAAGTGGACAATGTGTATAGTTTAGTCCTCATGAAAGACTTAAAATCTTTATTAAATTTCAAAAATGATTGAAAATAACTATTATGGTCTTGGAACCAACTACAAAACATAAATTTCAGCATGATTTCCTTCCTCCATAGCAACTATACCTAAGCATTTTCATGGCAGACTGACTGGCTAGTTACACATGACTATAACTCATAGAACATTTTCTTGGAAAATGATATTATAATGTGAATGAATGTAAATATCACTTTTTAAACATGATAATGAAACTATCACAACATCCTAGATCCATTTTTAATCATGAAAATATAAAACATGGTGAAAAATGCCAACAACATAAAGTGGGACTAGTTTGCAAACTTTAGGTGATTGGACCTTCAAATAAACTCCAAACTTGAAACAAGGCATGGGGAAAATTATATAAGTAAGATAAAATCATTTTAAATAAATCTTAGTAATTGGTTCATATATAATTGCTAAAAATGGAGCAAAACCCATAGGGTGCATAGATTTGTAAGCAAAATAATATAGTCAACTTCATGAGGATGGTTCATGAAGCTTAGACCACCATTACTCTTAAAAAAACATAAAATGTAATTTTTTTGAGTGTATAATATACCCCTAATATATTTTTTCCTGAAACCTCACATGCTAATCATATTGAGCAGAAACCTGAAGGTCACTTCTACTTGCCAAGAAGGGTAAAAAACTAGTAGAATAGTTTTGGCCTTAAAATGGAATTTATGTAGAAAAAACATGTATTTAATATTTGGGAAGTTTAAAATACATAACATGATCTTCTCCCGCATGTCACACTTCCCCATGAGTCATATAAGTGCCAAACTTACCTTTTTCCTCAAGAAAACTACCTTTTCTTCTAATGAACCTACCACTTTTCAGTTATGTCAATTTAGTAAGACCTATAAGGACACATGGGACATGATATCATGTTTTATAACCTTAAAACTTCCCATTAAACCATACAACTCATTAAATTCTCAATTTTGACCCCTAAAATGACTCAAAAGGACTTTTTGGCTAATAAAATAAGTGACCAAGGATAATATAAAATTGAATAACATTAAATGACCTATTATATACCTTATGAAAAAATATTAAACCCCATAAAACACTTAAAATTCAATTTTTTTACAAGGGGTGCTCCAATTTGACCTAAAAGTCAAATTTGGTCAACAAATTGGTGACTAATAAGGGTAGTATGCATGTTATACTAACTATACTAGTATCCATATTAGTCCATTGGGATAAGGGAGTCATATTAATTTTTAGACAAATAATAAAATATTTGACCATAAGCTTTGATCAAGACAAGACCACCTAATTACCTTAACCACACAAAATAAAGACACACAAAACAAGATAACAAACTAACAAGAAACACACACACACACACACACATGTGATCAAGGCACTTAGGGGAATCTAAAAAAAAACTATTATTCACAAATAGAAAATAAACATACCTCCTTTCCAAGATCAAAAGGAAAATTTCTTGAATCACCTTCTTCATGAGAAGAATCATAGTGTGAAGCATGCTTCTCCTTGAATTGAATCCTTTGTGGAAGACCTATTCCTTGGCACTTCATTTTATCTAATCTCAAGTATATAATCCTCAAATGGGTCTCTAATTTATATATATATTCCTCTATAATTTTCTCACATACCTCATATTTCTTCCCACTCTTCATCTCATGGTCAATTTGTATCTCCTTAGTAGACATAGCTTCAAGAGGAGTAGTTTCATGTTCTTTAGAATATTGAGGCCAATAAGATCTTGTTCCATTATTCAAGAGCTAATGTGTTTCTCCAAATAGATGGAGAGGATGATATCCCATATTTATTACTTCAAATGTGTCATCATGAAATGTATATGTCTCTTGAAAGGATAGATTTGAAAGGTTATTTTTCCTTTTCATACTTACTTGAGTGCCAAAGTTGCCTTCTCCATATTTGAATAGATCATATCCTCCTTAAATAGGATTATATCCTTCTCCAATGAATTCAAAAAAAATCATCTAAATTATTCTTAATAACTTGTTCTTTCTCATGTTTGACATATTGGACAATATCATCTTGCTCATCATCACTTGTAGTCAGTTCTAAAGAAGTAATAGACCTCTTGAGAAACTCAAACTCATTGCAAATGTTTTCAAACTTATGCCATAAGTCCTCATATTCCTCTTGATCATCATCATGAATGGGAACAATAAGAGAAGATCCTTCATCCTCTTCCTTATAATCCAAAAAGGATTCATCCAAAACTTCTTCAACACAAGTAAGGCATTCTTCATTATCAACCAAACAAGAAGACTCAACACCACTCACCTCTTCTTCAACAATTAGGTTATATTTAGGGCTCTCAAATTATGTCTCAGCCATCATAATCTGATATTTATTCTCAAAGGCTGAAATATTTTCCATCTCTTTCTCCTTTTTGGTGATGTCAAGAGTTGGCATTTTGAAGTTATTTGACTTAGTCCAATGAGGATGCTAAGGAACTAGGATTTCTTCAAGAAAAAGTTCTAATTTTTTGTTAACCAACTATTCCTATTTTGGTTCCCATACCATAGGTCCATCAAGGAAAAGGGTAATGGGGTGTGGAAATTATGTACTAGTTGGTGGAGGTGGCACATATAACTTAAAATAAGATTGAGAGTAAAGTGGAGAGGATTGTTTTGGAAGCTCTTGAGGAAGGGCAGATAAACCTTGGGCTAAAAAAACTTTATTTTCTTCCTTCCACTTGAAAATAAATTCATTCACATCTAATTTAACTTGAACACTTTATTGAGTAGGTGTAGATGGGGTGTGTTTAGGCATAATATCTTGTTTTTTGTCTAAACCTTCCATCACACCTTGACTCAACAATTTCATCTTTTCCTCTAACTCTTCAATTTGCTTGGCTAGGTTCTCTTGGAAAGTCTTTATTGAAGTTCATAGGAATCATCATGAGGGAAAGGAATGCATGAGGGATGACATGGAACATAAGAAGTTTATTGAGGAAGGGTGAGAGGAACTTGTAAAGGATCAATTTATTTAATAACTTCACACTCCTTATCAACCAAACTTCTATCCTCTTTCTTTCCCCATGACTCCACTATCTTATTCTAGCTTAGGATGTTAGGATTAGAAGTCTCATTTTGAGGTGGTGGGGATGCAGTGTGAGAGGGAAATGAGGGATTGAATTTGACTTATTTTGATTATAATATGGATTTATTAATATGCATATTTTCCAACTCAATTTTCCTATCAAGATTAGCTTCAAACACAAGGTCTTTTTTCTCAACTTTCTCTTCCAACTGATTGGAAAAAATATGACTTTGATATCTTTGATTGGCTTCATGAGTCGGGATAAAATATGGCTAATAGGAAACTTGGGTAAGTGGATATGAAGGTTGATAGGTTTGGTGAGGTTTGATTTTATGAACTCCTAGCCTATTCTCTAAGGAAGAAACTAAGCCACTCACATTAAGCATCTCACTTGTTAGCCTTTGCCAATTAGATCTCTCAATAGGTACCCACTCTCTTTTGACCAACTCTAATTCATCTCTCACCTTATAAATAAGATACATAGGGAACTCTTGACCACATCCTTTTATAGTATCAAGCTCCAACATGTACCTCTCATAGCCCAAAATATTTTTCATGAAGGTGGAAATGGATTGACTTGAGAAGTGGCTAGGTTGACTAGGAGTAAGACATGGAGAAGGTTGATTGTAGGACTAATATACTTCATGACAAATATCGTATACTTCATGACAATGCTAGTACACTTCATGACAAGGCTGGTTAAGAACTTTTTCATATTGATAGGGAATGGCATAAAATTGAAAGGTCTCACCAGCTTGCATAAAATAATGATCAACACTAAAATTATCCATGAAAATTCATTGAAAGAAAGAACATAAAGGAAAATATTACCAACAATATTCAAAGGATAACCTAGGCTACTTGACTAGCTAATATATATTTGGAGTCACCATTGATGTTTTGATAGATGCCTCCAAACAATGATTGTTGAGAGACAACACCAAAAATATCTCAACTTCTTGGACCTTCAAGTCCCACTGGGCATGCCAAAAACTATCATCACTTGGATTTGCACCCTTTGAGGAGATGGTAAAGCTCTCCTCATCCAAGTGGCATAATAGAAACACATCTAGGCTTGTGGAAAACCTAAGGATGAGGAGAATCTCTAGGTAGGGATAGCTCCCATAAAGTTTGATGATCATATACGTATGTGTTTTAATCTAATATCAAATTTGAGAGCCCTTAAACACCACTTGGGCATCAATTTAGGTTCACTGCCCTATACTCTACTATAGATGCTTATTATCTAGTCTAGGCCTTGAATATAATGAATAAATATTTCTTTGAAGATATATATACCATCAATACTCTATTCATTTATTCAATTATTTTTACAAAAACCTTAAAATTATCAAATAGTATACCTTTGGATTGTGTTTTTGCCTTTGACCATAACCCCTGCCTATAGGTGCATGTTTTATGAGGTACAGGGAACATGTAGGTGCCAATGGAAAACCCCAACATAGTATAACATTCCCTTTTTATGATACTTAGGTTAAATTAATCTTTTTAATCATTTGAAACACTCATACAAGTGGCAAGGTATAATGTTAATTTGGGTGGAGAAAGGTCCTTTTGGACTTAGGACTATAGATAATATTGGTTATTTTCAGTATCTCAATTGGTAAGTTTGAGCCATCTAAAAACCAATCTCCATTAGTCATCCTCTCTCCAAACTTGGCCTAGATCTTTTATATTCTAAAGGCTTCAATAAAATTTCATGTAGATGCATAAAATTAAAATGAAACTTTGTTGTAGGATATCAACAAAACATCAAATATCTTTGTTTTGCTCCTTTTGGGACAATAGTCTTGAACACAATCATATCAACTTTTGAAGTGACATTCAACCCCATTTGTCAACATATCTTCTCAAAAAGGATCATTCATGATTTATATATCACATCAAGACGTAAATGGATATTTCTCCACCTATTTCAACCCTTTTTGATGGATCCTTCTCACTATTACGACAACGTGTAGGTAGTAAATATGGAAAGGTAGGTAATGAGCAGGAAGATCATGTTTGTTATAAAATTTAAGGTCTCATAAAAAATTCCACATAAATTATTAGCATTGAAAATAATTTAAAAAAACTATCAACCTTTCCCTTCATACATTAAACCTCTATGAAGGCACCTATAGGTGCAAATTTTGAGTTCAATGCAAGTAGTGAATACAAGTAGACAATGTGTATAGTTTAACCCTCATGAAAGACTAAAATATTTATCTAATCTCACAAATGATTTAAAATAATTATGATTTTATTTAAACCAACTACAAAACATACATTTCAACATGATTTACTTCCTCCATAGCAACTGTACCTGAGCATTTTCATGGCAGACTAATTGGCAGGTTACACATGACTACAACTCATAAAAAATTTACTTGGTAAATGAGATTATAAGGTTAATTGAGGTAAATATCACATTATAAACATGATAATGAAACTATCACAATATCCTAAATCCATTTTCAAGCAAGAAAATATAGAACATGGTGAAAAACTACCAATAACACAAAATAGAACTAGTCTTCAAACTTGAGGTGATTGGCTCTTCAAATCAACTCCAAAATTGAAAAAAGGAATGGGGAATAGTATATAAGTAAGATAAAATAATTTTTAATCAACCTCAACAACTAGTTTGTATAGACTTTCCAAAAATGGAGAAAAATCCATAGGGTGCATAGATTTGTAAGCCAAAAAACATAATCAACTTCATGATGATGGTTCATGAATATTAGGCCACCATTCCTCTACAACCAAAAATTAAATATAATCTGAATAATTATATAATATACCCCTAACATAGTTTTTCTTGCAACCTCACATGTTGACCGTACTGAGTAAAAACTTGAAGGTCACTTCTGTTTGCCAAGAAGGGTGAAAAAGGTGTAGAACAATTTTGGCCTTAAAATGGAATTTTTAGAGAAAAAAAATGTGTATTTGAGCTTTGGGAATCTAAAAAGACATACCATGATCTTATCCCATGTGGCACACTTCTTCATGAGCTGTACAAGTGCCAAACTCACCTTTTTCCTCAAGAAAACTACCTTTTCTTTTGATGAACCTACCACTTTTCAGTTATTTCAGTTAATTAAGACCTCAAAGGACACATGGGACATGAAATCACATTTTTAAACCTTCACAATTTCCAAGAAACCTGTACAACTTATTAAATGTTTAAATTTGACCCCTAAAATGACTCAAAAGGACTTGTTGGCTAATAAAATAAGTGACCAAGGATAATATAACATTTAATAACATTAAAATACCTATGATATACCTTATTACCAAATATTAAACCCCTTAAAACACTTAAATGTCAAGTTTTTTACTAGGGGTGCCCCAATTTGACCTAAAAGTCAAATTTGGTCAACAACCACCAAAATAAATTAAAATCAATCAATCATGTAAGATAAAAACCAATAACAATGAGACATAGTGATATCAAATAAAAAAGATAAAACCATAAATTTAAAATATAAATGTCAACAATATCCATGATCAGTCAATTGATTTAAAACATTCAAAGGCATGAAAAAATGGTGTTAGTTTCAAATCAACTTAAAATTAAATGTTTAATCAAATTAAAATAAGTTTGATAAAACACTAGTACAATATTGGTCTCACCACGGACACTATGTGACTTTCTATAAGTCATGCAAGTGGTGAATTAATTAAAAACATATTGATTACCTCCCAAATATAAGAAGCATCTCGATTACCTTTTAGAGCTATGAGGCATCTCAATTACCTCCTAAAAAAAGATAAATATTGTCAATTACCTCCTAGAGGTAATAAAAATACCTTTAAATTACCTCCTAGAGGTTAGAAAACACAATACATTTCCTCCCAAATGTAAGTGCAATAACTGGACATCATCATTTTTAATAGTGCCATAATACATAATTCACTATTGTAGTCAAAGGAGAGTAATGAAACCCATGTACAATCAATCTTAGTATCATAAAACATACCATATGAAGCTATATCATATATTATATCTGACAAACATGTATTTCAACTACTACCAAACTAACATCACTCATATAAAATAACCCTGCTAATATAAAACATTGATGGTATATTGAAGAAGGTAATCTAATGTGAAATTTGTTTATATGTTTGAGTGTTAATCAAGTACCATTCTAAGTTTCAAATATCAATATCAACTATCATTTGGTGGAATCATCCATACCTATCAAGATAACTCCATAAAATACTTCTCAAGAACATAATTGTGACACATCTACACTACTCATCAAGCCATAGTCTAAATGACTCAAACATCACCATTCTCGATCAGGGTGTGGTATGAATAAGAGAATAGGGTAATACAAACCTAGACACATGTATTAACCCATTACCACATTCTAAAGAGCATAAAAGTTATTGGTACCATATGAATAAACCAAGAAAACCCATGTCCAAGACATAAAAGGAAAAAGGATAATATCTAATGGTTGACAATCATAAAAGCTCAAATAACACCAACAGTGTTAAACATATGCTATAAGCCATTAACTTATATGTAAACAAATAACGATACTCTCTTTTAATTAATAAATCTACAATGAGGAGGTACACTTACTCAAGTTAACCATTATCAAACTCTGAAGCATACTAATCATGTTTCAAAATTATCTCTAACATAGGCAATCCATTCAAGCTTCCATACAAGTGGAAAGCTACAATACATCCTTCATATCAATGAGGTGAACAAAAACAAAAAGTTATTTCCAAATAAATGCATCAAGACTCAGGTCATAGCCTAAAAGGTTTGTTGACCAAAAACATTGGATAACAATGTCCAAACAAGATCTAAATGTCTTAATAACTCCAATCAAGTACAAAGGATAAAAGTAACACTCTAACAAGGTCATCACTATAACTAAAATATCATCACACCCAATTTATGCCAAACCACCTCAAATTCCTACATGTTCATCTTTCAACCAAACCAATATCTAAATCCATAGGTTAGTCTCTCCAATGTGTGACTAAACAAAGCATATCTCACCACCCAAAATGAGATAAGAACATTTTCCACCAAGAGACTAAAACATAGTGACCCACATGAGGTTCCCTATCAATGCTAACCACACGATATCACTAATCTATCATAATATGAGAGGACCAACATCAAAAAAATTGCATGTATGTGGATGAGTTAAATGGAAACCCATGTGTAACACCATGGTTTCTCAATCCCTAATGTGAAATAAGCATGACCAAAACCCTCTAAGTTTTATATAGACAAAGTTTCAGCTAGAGGGACTATAACCCAACTCTTCTTGGCACTATTTACAAGGTAAGAGTCATAAACTAAGGAATAATGGAATGGATTCACTAAATCATATGACCCATTCTATTCTCATCATTTAAGGTGAGAGAGACATCAATAGACTCTCTAACAAATTCATCTTGAGTGGCAATACAACATTTGATCAAAATGGGGTCATTCAACCTAAAAAGGCCCATTTATCCCATAGATGTTTGAAATACTATATTGTCTAAAATAAGATTATTCTCCATGGTTTTGTGAACCAAAAATAAACCAAGTAGATCAAAGAACTTATCTTTAAATCCTTCCAAGGTAGGGTGCATATGACAATAGTCACACAAAATTCCCATCAACCTAGCACCCAAGTAATCACATCACAAGATAACACTCACTTGGCCCTCATCACCATATGAACTCCTAACCCCTAGTTAGAGTCTTGTCCAAGCCTTCACCAAGCCTCATCTACTCCTCTAGATGGGTGGATGTCCAACAAGTCTTAACATGGGTCTCTTAAGTGCAGAGACCAACAAAAAGCCAAATATTTGTTACATGATTGAAGATTCCATAATCTAGATAACTATTCAATTATATTATCCTTACCTCCTCAATAAGGTGTAATTCCCCCCACATACACACATCATCTCACCATAGTAGACATGATATTGAATAATGATCCCCAGATCTCCAAGTGTAGAAACTATGCTCTAATACCAAAATTTCATGCTTGAATATCTAATTTTTGCATGACTATAAACACACACACTAAGAACATGCCATTTTTTAAAACAAGCACACAAATGCATGTATTGATCACATGTATCTTGATAAAATGTCTACAAGCTTAGATAAATTCATAGGAATAATGTGCACACACAATGGTGAGTAGATACTAATTTCACATACATTAATTAATAAGTGTCTTTATGTGTCATAAATCCCCCTCATTTATATTTACTACCTTTATTCACATTTACACATGGTAATTATGATGTTAATTATTATTTACCCTTCCCAACCTCTTAAAATCTCCCAAAATATATCTAAAATCCATAAAATCTAAATTATTCCCACATTCCAACAACCTAACCCCAATTAAAAAAACCCATGAAATGACTTAAAAAACCCCCTCCTCAAAATTACCCATGGTTAGGACCTCCTAAGACATGTTTTTCCAAGTAAAGGTGAAATCATTAATGAACCCCCATGATCAATATCAATTTTATTTGATTGGAATTGATTAGTTATACATGACCATAGTTCACCCAAATAGATCCAAAAACTATGTTGCAAGGTATATATAATGCTTGAAAGATAAACAACATTCAAGATAATTTATAGTATAAACATTGCACTATTATATTGAAGCTCTAAATCTTTAGAATGACTATATGTAAATTCAAACACATCTAAATCATAGCATCATCCTAAGATGTTTCAAAGGTTAGTGGCATATTTAATTTTAGTATATTTTCATTAATTATCTTATTTTGTATAGTATTATCCTCAGTTTAGTCCCTAAGACCACCCAAATTATCTTTAGAATCCATTTTCTTAAGCCACACACTAACTTCTTAGTTTTGTTGGGAAATTTACTAGAATCAACATCGATCATACTGATAGACACCATTCCTGATAAAATTGATACCAATTATATGAAACAACATTGATCCTTATAAAAACTATTGAGTTGCATAATTTTAACCCATTTCTATGACTTTTTTCCTCACCTTGATATGTTTTGATCATTCTATTTTACTAAAAACATGCACCCTACATTTAGATGACTATTCTAGAAATAACTCATGAGATAATCAACATTTGTGATCTACTAATCATTCCCCAACCTTTCTTTGTTGATTAGAGTGACATTGTGCATGAGTTAAGTCTTTGTTCTATTGCATTCACTCCAAATATTAATGACATTTCAACCTCGTTAGAAATCATCCAAGAAGATATCAATGTTGCACAAGATTATTGACTCTATTACTTTGATTACATTAATGTAATAGAGGAAGAATATATTTTCTCCTTATGTTATGTAATTATCATCAAATCTTTGTAATTCATATTATCATTTTTTATCAGCTTAATTACTAAATAGGTGGATTGACATCCATGAAAGGAAGCTAACCCCTTCCTAGAATTAGTATTTCACCAGGTAGTCCACCTTTTTATTTTAATAGTCTATCTTTTCTAGTTTTTCACTTGTGTGCAATCAATCCTTCTTATCCAAAAAGGATCTCTCATAATAGCTTGGTCAATGGCACGTATTTGATCCTACAAGTATGCTTCATTTCATGTAAAACTTTTCTTTCCTTTCAAGTTTATTTTAGTTCATATTACAAATTAAAATTACATAAACATTATGGCATGCTCGATGGGACCATTTTGGGCCTCTTAGTCATTGATTTTCATTTTAAGTTATATTTTTTTGCATTTTAGTAAAGTGTTCATTATTGTTTTCATAAAAAAAATATAGCTTTCTTTTAGGATTTAAAAAGGATTGCATTCATCAAATTACTTGTTTGGATTATTCATATAGCATAATTAGGTGAGTTAATTTATCATTGTAGTCACACTTATTTTTCACACACAAGCAAATCACAAAACTATAAAAGAAACAAAATAAATCTTGCCCAGGTGAACCTACTTAGATTTCATCACCAAGGGGAAAACTGACTCGATATTTTGGCTAAGTATAAAAATTTAGTTAATGGTATAATGAATAAGTTCCTAACACCCTTATCATTATAGGGTCATGAAGTGAGGGGGCAGGCCCCAATATCAAGCCATGTACCATCACCAACACAAATCTAGGCCTCACATACCTTTGGTTATATCGAGGATACCAATCTTAAACAAACCTAAAATCAACCTTAGCCTACCATTCCCTAGGTCATGTTTTAAGCCCAACTCCCCTTCATTTTCTAAATAATACTTTTAAAATGATATATATATATATATATGAAAAAAATTAAGAATATTGGATTAGAGTGTGTGTTTTATCTTCATTAAAAAAATAAAAAAGAAAAAACAATAAATAATTTCATTTTGTTTACTTTGCATTTATATTCATTTCATTAGCACTACATGGTTTTAACTAGGTAGAAATCATAGAATAAAAATGAGTCATACACATTATCTTCATCCATGAAACATTCACCAAGTCCTCCTACCTCTCTTGAATCCTTTGGAGGGTATTCATCAATATTATCCATAGGGAAACCTAGATTTTGCCAGTATATTAGATAATAATCCACTTACCCTTATTCATTACCTTACTATGTGATCCATACATACTCATATATTTCTTCATACCTAAACCTCTCAATTCATCTATGGTATGCCATTAGAAGGATACAAAGAACATTCGATAGACATGGTTTCATATTCAATTCATCAACCACCACCAATAACTTCTGATCCCAATATGTGTTTCATTCTACCTCCTAATACTTATGTGACACAACCCATAGTTAATAAATCCCTATTATTCAAACCCAAAATATTACCATACCCCAACTCATGTCTACCCAACCACCTTCCTCCTTTCTCCAAAATTTAGTGGTCTCAATCCCTTCCACTCTCCCACCTATTCAAACCCACATAACCACAAACCCAACTCAACATTACAACCTTTAAAACAATTTCATTTGTTTCAACCTCTTCAATAACAAATTTTACCACCATCAACCACCCAATACCTCACCCCATAACAACCATTTATAACCACCTATTTTATTGCATATCAATAATAAACCCTACCTCCTCTATTCTCATAGTATACCAATGCATATAAAGCAATCATTATCACCTTAGTTGGTTATCCTCTTTCACAATTGTTTCCCATTTTTCATCCCCTTCACCAAAATTTACAACAAAAAACTCTAGGGGATATGCCTCAATATAATACCCAACCTGACCTTATGCATACTCTTATGGATATGATGGCGAACCTCAAATCTTCTACCTCTAGATAGAAAAATATGTTATCATAAGAACAAATATGTAATGAATCTATTAAGTTGGATGCCCCTATTAGGCCTTATCCTTCACAATGGGAACTACTCGAGCTCAAAAAAATTCAAAATAAGGAAGACCCTCAGCAACACATCATGACATTTAGACATGTTTTCTACCTTATAGCCCATAATGATGCTCTCCTCTTGAGAACATTCCCCATGTCATTATCTGGATCTACTTTGGATTGGTATAGTTCCATTCCATAACACTCTCGATTCTCTTTTAGCTAACTATCCCAAAACTCACTAGAGTACTTTTTAATAAATATTGTAAGAACAGTAACCATCATTGATTTGTACACCATTATATAATATGAAGATGAATCAATTGCTAATTTTTTTGTAAGATGGTGAGGACTTATAAATCAATTATCATTTTCCCTCCTTCAGATAGAGTTAATCAAACTTTTTTATAGGTCATGCAACAAGCACATATCATTCATTATTCAAGTCCAATATTTCAAGACCTTTTATGAAGATTTTACCATGGCTCATAAGTTAGAAATATGAGCCCTAGAAGAAGGAAAAGTTAAGTTACAAAATAAAAAAATTAAACTCGGTCCTTCCAAGTGGTCAAATAAATCTAAACCAAAAGGCACAATAAATGTTGTCCTAAAATCAACCCCTCACTCAAAAATAAACCAACTAAGTTCTTCTAACTCCTAGACACAACCAAGCAAAATTTAACATGATTTCCACCTAGGCAATAATGCCCTTAGGAGAATTCTATGCTTCCATCTTCAATTTTTTTTGAAAGCATCAATTATTGAGGTCCCTCTAATCAGGCCCATTGATGAATCTCTTCCTAAATATAATTAGTATAAATAGAGTGACTTTTTCACCTAACATCACATACCTACTCATGAGATCAATAGATGTCAGTATTTTAATAGCTTGGTCTAGAACCTTATCAATTGAGGGGAAATATAATTAGAAAATCCAAATGCTCCTTCAAATTAATCCCTTGATATCTTTAGACAACCATTCCAAAATCATCCATATTCATCCAACTTTGTATAAAAAAACACCAAAAATACCCAATATTAGGAATCCCATGTAATAAATACCATGCATGATCGATTCTACCTAAAGAAGTTAGTAGCACACTTGAGTCCTCTTCTAAAGTAATAAAAATTTTGGACATCCATAAAAGGGATATCTTGTAGTAACTTGAGTCATTAAAGCCTATTTTTTTCATCCATTTGAACTTTATGTTGAAAATATTGTCATTGATGTGAAAGGTCTGGCATTGGTGATAAAGGCCCCATAACATTTAATGGTGTTTTTAATATTCATATCTTGGCTAATGTGTGTTAATATTTATTTAATATTAATGAATATATTTTTGGTTGCATATAAGTCAAAAGAGGGCCCATAGAGAAGACAAAGAGTCATGAGGTAAAGAGAAAATATGAATGGGATGCATTTTCTCATGAAGAGTCATCTTGAGGAATTCCAATAGTCACTATGTGAAGACAAAAGAGGGTATGGTGAATTTTTAAATGAAGGGACACTTTTAGGTATATGAAAATTCATCAAGATAAAGATAAAAGAGGAAAAGATGCATTTTCTTATGAAGGGTCACCATTTGAATTTTAAAATGAAAAGATACGAAGGGTCATACAAGTTTGGCACCATTTTACATGAGGATTGAAGGGTCACAAAGGGTGAATGCCAAAGATCATTTGGAAAGCTATAAATAAAGGATTGAAAAGCCATTTGCAATATGTAATAAAGTGCATGGTTTTATAATTTTTTTTATATAAGAAAAGAGGAGAGAAAATCAAGAGATATTGTAGAGTTATATCATTTATTGAGTAAGAAACATTGAGAGATAGTTGTGTTTTACACACAAGAGGGGTTGGTGCTCTTGTGTATTGGTGCTCACAAATAGTTGTTGTGTTGGTGCTTGGCAAAGGGGTTGGTGATCATGTAAGTTGGTGCTTGAAAAATTTGTAATTTGAGTTGGTGATCATTCATATACTTGAGATTTTTCTCTATGGTTTTCCCCACTTTGGGTTTCTATGTAAAAATCTGATCTCTCTCTCTCTCTCTCTCTCTCTCTCTCTCTCTCTCTCTCTCTCTCTCTCTCTCTCTCTCTCTCTCTCTCTATTTTACACACAAGAGGGGTTGGTGCTCTTGTGTATTGGTGCTTGGCAAAGGGGTTGGTGATCCTGCAATTTGGTGCTTGAAAAAGTTTTCTCTATGGTTTTACCCACTTTGGGGATCATTTGGAAAGATATAAATAAATAATTGAGAATCCATTTTTAATATGTAATAAAGTGCATGGTTTTGTAATTCTTTTATATAAGAAAAGAGGAGAGAAAATCAAGAGATATTGTAGAGTTCTATCATTTATTGAGTAAGAAACATTGAGAGATAGTTGTGCTTTACACACAAGAGGGGTTGGTGCTCTTGTGTATTTTTGCTCACAAATAGTTGTTTTGTTGGTGCTTGGCAAAGGGGTTGGTGATCTTGCAAGTTGGTGCTTAAAAATTTGTAATTTGAGTTGGTGATCATTCATATACTTGAGATTTTTCTCTGTGATTTTCCCCACTTTGGGTTTATATGTAAAAATCTGATCTCTCTCTCTCTCTCTCTCTCTCTCTCTCTCATGTGGTGCATGTTATTATTTCAGTTTTATTACATATCTTGAATGTGTGATTAAGTGGTTAAATAAAATAAATCATATTAAGTTAAATATATATAATATACTAATTCACCCCCCCCTCTTAATATATTTCATGCTTAATAATTGGTATTAGAGCAGGTTCTTTTTTTTAAAAATTTACAACTTGAAGGTAGATCATAGAAAGCACGATGGCTAGATCACATGAAGGTTTTTATATAAATAAGGCACCTTTGTTTGATGGGAAAAATTATGCTTTTTGGAGCATAAAGATGAGGTCTTATTTGATGGACCTTGGATTTGACATTTGGAAAGCAATGGTGGAGGAATATGAAGATCCATAGACACTTGTGACTACTCTGGTGGAAAAGAAGGTAAGTGAAAATAATGATAAAGATTTAATTGTTATTTTATGTGGTTTATGTGAATCAGAATTTGTTAAAGTTATGAAATTTAAATCTAATCATGAAACTTGGGTAAAATTTGAGAATATTTACAAAGGTTATGGAAAGGTTCAACAAGCTAAGCTTTAGACTTTTAGAAGATAGTTTGAGAGTTGTAAAATGAAAGATTAAAAAAATATAACAAGTTACCTTTTATGGGTTGATCAAATAGTTAATCAGATTCAAGGTCTTGGAGAAAATTCATAAGAATCAATTATTGTACAAAATTTCTTGAGATCTCTACCATCGAGATATAATGTAAAAGTTTTTGCAATTGAAGAGATGAAGAATTTAGCCAAGCTAAAGATGGATGAGCTACATAGTATTCTTACGACATATGAGATGTGGACCAAACAAGAGAAACCCTCAAAGAGAGAAGTTACTTTCAAGACATCAAAGAAAGAGAAGGTTAAGATTCAAGAATCAAGTGACAATTTTCACAATGATGAAGATGACAACAAAGCTCTATTTATTTGGAAGCCAAAAAAGGGCACAGGTAAATATCAAGGAAAATTACCTATTAAATGCTTTAATTATGGAAAGATTGGACATTTTGTATCTAAGTGCCTAGATAAGGGTAATGGTGATAATTAATAAGGAAAGTCTACATACAAAAATAATTTCAAAGGAAAATTCAAGAAGGGATTTGAGAAGAAAAATTTGTATTCTAAAGATCCTAGCTTAGCTGCAGATAGTGGAGTCAGTGATTCAAAAGAAGAAGAGATTTTATTCATGACCATACATGAAGATACCTTTACAAGTAAAATTATAGATGATCAAGAAGAAGAATAGGATGAAACCAAAGTAAATCTAGAAGGAGAACTCATTTGTACCTTATAAGAGCTAAAATATTTTGAGAAGCAGAATCACAGATTAAAGATCTAGATCAAGAAAAATGAAAAAGAGTCAAAGTCATCAATTGATCATCTACAAGCACAATTTGAAGAAGACAAAAAGAATGAAAAATACTAATGATATAGTTGTAAAAATTAAGTGAAGAATTGAAAGGTATTTTATTTACATTTCTTCTTTAAAATCAGATCTTGAGAAAAAAAAATAAAGAAATCAATGATAGAGTAGTCAATGATTCAAAGTTTGAAAATAACACTAATACGTTGAATAAAATATTATAAAGTAAAATATCAATGTTAGATAAGATAGGTATCAAATTTGAAAAAAAGAAAGGGGAGGCCACTAATTTTATAGATAAGGTTTACATAGAAAAAGGAAAGAACTATGTTGAAGCTCTTACAAAAGAGGAAATAAAAAGGGAAGAAGTTAAGAATACAGAGGACATCTCAAACAAAGAAGGCTAGAAGGAATAGAGCTATAAAAGGTAATCAAGTCAGAGATACACAAATAGGTCCTATTTTTATGGTTACTATTTTTATTGTAATGGATATGGTCATAAGAAAATAGAATGTCAAAAAAGGACTAATAATTTTAGAAATAAGGAGAAAGACACTCATATAGGGTCAAGTAGAAGCCATAACTCTTTTGCTCCTCTATTAGGATTTAATGAAGAGGACATGTTACAAGTAAAAAAACATTAGACACATAACTCAGTACTATAGATGTGTGTTTGAGTCAGTCAAGAAGGACCAGAGTTTCAAGGCTCCATTCATCAAGAAGAAAGTTTAGATAGGTTCATGGTAGAAGAAAAAACCTAAAAAATCTATGCTAGTACAAATAGCTTTTCATGCAAGAAATGAAGAAAATCCATCGTTCATTGATAGTGTATTTTTAAGGCACATGATAGGAGACAAGAGCAAGTTCATAACCTTGAAGAAGATCAATGGTGGCATAGTAAAATTTAGAGATAATATTACTACTAGATTTACCAAAAAAGGTACACTAAAGTTTTATGTAGAAGGTTGCAAAATTAGGAGAAAAGATTCAGATATATTGGTTGTAGATACTTAGAGAATAGATAATAATTTGTATATGTTATTAGACATCAAAGGCCAAAGATGTTGTTTGAGTCAACTTGAAGAAATTTGGCTATGAGACACAAATTTTGACAATCGTGTCAACATCAACAAGAAGCAAGTAGTCAAAAATATTCTAAAGATTAAAAAGCCATCCAACACGCTTTGTGAACCTTGTCAGCATGAGAAGCATGCTAGAAGGTATTTTAAAACAAAATAATACTTGACCACTCAAATGTTAGAGCTTGTTCAAACTGATTTGCGTCAACCTATGAGAAATCAAAGTATTTAAGATGACAAATATTTCATGTTGCTTATTGATTATTTTTCACGTATGACTTGGGTAATGTTTTTAAGGAAAAAATCAAAAACTTTCAAACATTTCAAAGCATTCAAAGCATTATTTAAGAATGAAAATGGTTTGAAGATTAAGTGAGATTAGATCAAAGAAGAGAATTCATGTCAGATCAGTTTATTGAGTTTTGTGAAGACCATAGAATAAAGAGACATTATTCAGAAACCATAACTCCATAGTAAAATAGAGTAGTTGAACAGAGAAATAGAATAGTTTAGGAGATGGTGAGGACAATGGTAAATGAATCCAAGATACCAAATAAATATTGGAGAGAAGTAGTTGGTATAACAGTGCATATCTAGAATAGATCATTATTGAGAGTCAATAGTGACAAGATTTCTTATGAGCTATGGAAAGACAAACCAAATCTAGTTAATTATTTTAGAGTTTTTGGCAGTATATGCTTCATAAAGAGAACCGATGAAAAACTAGGTAATTTTGAATCTAGAGAAGATGAAGGTATATTTCTTAGTTATTATTGCAAAAGTAAATCTTATAAATGTTATAACAAAAGAACCAAGAAAATAGTTGAGAGTGCAAGTGTTAGGATATAAGAAGATGGAGCACAAATAATCAATGATCCAGTAGATATTACTGAAATCATTGAAGAGGAAGATTTTGAAGAATCAAATGAAGATGAGAAGAAAGAGAAAAAGGACACCAAAACCCCATCCAAATATGTCTAGATAAATCATAATGAAAGTGATATCATCAGGGATATAAATGAAGGAATTCACACCAGAAGAATGATGGTAAGTGAATCTGAGCAAGTTAATTTCTCTTTGTTATCCAAAATTTAGCCTAGAATTTTTTTAGAAGCTAGACATGATAAGCATTGGGTTAAGGCAATGAATGAAGAATTAAATCAGATAAAAAATGATGATACTTGGAAATTAGTGCCTAGATGAAAAGATGATAATATGATAGGAAAAAAATGGGTTTACATAAATAATTTGAATAAAAATGGAGAAGTGACTAGGAATAAAGCAAGATTAGTATGTAAAGGATATGCTTAGATTAAGGGAATAGATTTTGAAGAAACTTTTGCACTAGTATCAAGACTAGAGGCTATTAGAATGTTTCTTGCATATACAATGTTTAAATTTTTTGAAGTGTTTCAGATGGATGTCAAGTCTACTTTCCTGAATGGGAATCTAGAAGAAGAGGTCTACATTGAGTAGCCAGAGGGATTTCTTATCTTAACTGATAGTATCCATGTATGTAGATTGAATAAATCACTATATGGATTGAAATAAGCTCCCAGAGCTATGTATGCAAGACTTGATAAATACCTATAGGATCAAGGTTTCAAGAGAGGCTTTACTAAAAATAATCTCTACATCAAAATGGAAGGTGAGCATTATTTTATTGTTGTGGTATATGTTGATGATATAATATTTGGAGGTAACATTGAAAAGATGACAAAAATAAATTCTGATAATATGTAAAAAGAATTTTGATTTCTATGCTTGGAGCATTGTCATTTTTCTTAGGGTTGTAAATTTTTAAGTCAGATAAAGGAATTTTCATATCTCAAAGTAAATATGTCAAATAAATGTTGAAAAAATTTGGTTTTGAGGATTATGCACCAGTTAGTACACTGATGGGTATAGGCAACAAGGTGAGTAAAGATGAAGATTCACCTATTAGAAATCAATCTTTTTATAGATATATGATTGGTAGTCTTTTATATTTAACAAGATTGAGGCTAGACATTATGCATGCAATAGCCATGGTTGAAAGATATCAGGAAATCCCAAAGGTGAGTCATATTCATTTGGTGAAAATAATATTTATATATATCAAGTTAACATTGGATTATGGATTATGGTATCTCAAAGGTAGAGATTTCACTTTGGTTGCTTATATAGATTTAGATTGGATAGGTTGCTTGGATGATAGAAAAAGTACAAGTGGAGGAGATTTCTTCCTTGGTGATAGCTTAGTATCATGGCTAAGCAAAAAGCAAAATTTGGTACCACTTTCTATAGTTGAAGAAAAATATATTATAGTGGTATTTTGTTGTACTCAAGTGCTTTGGATGAAGCAAACTTTAGAAGATATCAAGGTAAAATATGATGAACCTATTTATTTTTTTTGTGATAACACAAGTGCTATTAATATTTCTAAGAATCTAGTGATGCATTAAAGAATAAAATGTATTCCTATCAGATATCACTTTTTGAGAGAGCAGGTTGCAGATCAATAGGTTAAGATGGAATATATCAGTACTATAGAGTAGATTGTAGATATTTTCAAAAAGGCACTACCAAAATACACACTTGAGTATTTATAAGAGAAGTTGGGATTAATTTATTTTACTTCCTACCATTGAGGATCAACATCACTTGAGGGGAACTAAGTGTTAGCTCCAAGATAATCCCTTTGCCATTGTTGTCAAATGGGGAGAAGAATAGGAATAGGTACAAGTTACTACAATAAGGGGGGGTTACTATTTTTTTTTAGATGGTAGTATGTGTAGGTTGGCATGTGTAGGATAGCTTTCAGGATGTGGAAATTTTAGTATGAGGTTGCCATCAGTGACAAAGGGGGAGATTATTAGAAATATTGTCATTGATGTCAAAGGTCTAAAAATGGTGACAAAGGCCCCATAGCATTTAATGGTGTTTTTAATATTCATATCTTGGCTAATGTGTGTTAATATTTATTTAATATTAATGAATATATTTTTGGTTGCATATAAGTCAAAAGAGGGCCCATGGAGAAGTCAAATAGTCATGGAGTAAAGATAAAGGAGGAATGGGACACATTTTCTCATGAAAAGTCATCTTGAGGAATTTAAAGAGTCACCATGTGAAGACAAAAGAGGGTATGGTGCATTTTTCCATGAAGGGACACGTTGAGGAATATGAAAAGTCACCAAGATAAATACAAAAGAGGAAAGGATGCATTTTCTTATGAACGTTCACCATGTGACTTTTCAAATGAAAGGATACGAAGGGTCATCCAAGTTTGACACCATTTTCCATGAGGATTAAAGGGTCACAAAGGGTGAATGCCAAAGGTCATTTGGAAAGCTATAAATAAAGGCTTGAGAAGCCATTTGTAATATGTAAGAGAGTGCATGGTTTTGTAATTATTTTATATTAGAAAAGAGGAGATAAAAGGAGATATTGTAGTGTTCTATCATTTGTTGAGTAAGAAACATTGAGAGATAGTTGTGTTTTATACACAAGAGTGGTTGGTGATCCTATGGGTTAGTGCTCACAAATCTTTTCAAGGGGTTGGTGCTCACAAATAGTTTCTATGTTGGCACTTGACAAATGGGTTGGTGCTCCTACAATTTGGTACTTGCAAACTTTGTAATTTGAGTTGGTGCTCATTCATATACTTGAGATTGTTCTCTATGGTTTTTCCCACTTTGGGTTTCCACGTAAAAATTTGCTCTCTCTCTCTCTCTCTCTCTCTCTCTCTCTCTCTCTCTCTCTCTCTCTCTCTCTCTCTCTCTCTCTCTCTCTCTCTCTCTCTCTCTCTCTCGTGTGGTGCATGTTATTATTTTATTTTTATTACATATCTTGAATGTTTGATTAAGTGGTTAAAGAAAAGAAATAAAATTAAGTAAAAGATATATAATATATTGATTTACCCACCCCCCTCTTAGTATATTTTGTGCTTAGCACCTCCCCAATCTCATTACATGGGATAATCCATAGGAGGTATTGTCTAAACATGATCAAGACCACTTATAAATAATGGAAGGTAAAAGGGTTACTCTAGCAACATGGTATAAATGCCTTGGTATGCCTAAGGGTAAAGCCCTATGATACTCACCTATAAGGTTTGAACTCCCTTAGATATCCAAAAATGAAAAACCTCATAAAAACACCCATATGAAATCTAAAAATGATAAAAATAGGAATATGACTATGATAAAAGTTCAAACTAAGTCATCTATATTAGGGCCTCATCCTTCTAAACTAAATATCATAATTATAGAACCACATCTCAAGGGACATAAGTTATCTCAAAATCCTCCCCCCATATTACCAACACCAATACCCCATATCAGTCCCTTAGATTTTTACTACCCCTGAAACTTATCTAAGATATCTCTACCACCCATTAAGACTACTCATACAATCGACACAAAAAATGAAGGTATGAAGGTAAGCATGGTCCAAAAATTGATACCCAAAGAACAAAAAAATCCCACCAAGACCTATTACAAACATCATAATATACTATCTTTAGTCAACTTCTACAAACTTCCCTCATTATGTTACCACCTATCAAACCTATTAACCCTCATATCCAAAAATTGGCATGGTATAAGGGAGATAAGATTTGTGCCTACCATAGGATGCCTAGACATGATATCAATAACTACAATTCTCTCAAAGCCATGATCCAAAATCTCTTAGAGGAAAATGGTCTCTTAATTAAACAACTTTATGTTGATCCTCTTTTAAATCTAAACACTAAATCCACAACTATCTTTGAGACTAACATGGTATATGCCTTAAATCCTTTATAGTAAAAATAAAAAAAAAAACATCAAAAGGCTTGGTAAATATCCTTGACTCCAATCCTAACCAAATCTTTTTTATCAGCCCCACAAGTATTCTAAACATGATTAAGTCTAAAAATTCAACAAACCAACCACTATTAAAAATTGACACAATAAACATAGCCACATGGTCTCAAGCACAAGGTCCAAAACCTAGAATATGAAGAAAGTCAAAATTTCCATTACAAAGACCCCTACCTCAACTATAGAGACACCAAAACCATCCACTCCAAAACTAAAAGTATCCATTATAGGGACATCTCAAGATAATAATACCTCAAAATTGATATATATATTAGTTATAAAGTAGCTCCACTAAATTCCCATAAAGATGTCCTTATACAAACTTATCCAAAATTACCTATAAGACCATAAAGGCATGATATAGGCACTACAATCCATCCAAGTGAAACCAAATGAACCTAAACCTCTGTCAAATTTTATATGATCATTACAAATATCCTCATCCATTACCTTTCATGATTATGAAGTATCCTCATTATAACCTGAAAACCAAGACACACCTTTATTTATCACTACCTAAGTTGATCAAACAAAAATCAAAAGGGTCACAATTAATAATGGGGCCAACATAACCATTATCTCATCACATGTTTTTTAAACAAATATAGTTACTAGAAACCATAATATCCCTATCCCCATCTATTATATGAGCCTTTAATGGCATGGTAACTCCTACATTAGGTATTATTTTTCTCCCTATCTAAGTTAGTACATGTACCCTAACTGAGATATTTTATGTGGTATAAGGGGAATTTAAATATAACATACTACTAAGGTGTCCTTGGATCCATGATATGCATTTTTTTACCTCCGCCCTAAATTGATTCCTCGAGCATGAGTATGATGACAAAATCCACATTATCACAATAGAACCTCATCCATTCAAAATGAGTAATTTAACCTATCATCCTAATGATTTCTTAATCCCTCTAAAATATTTAACCCCATCATCATAAAATTAGGCATCATCAAATTCAACAATACCTTCATCCTGTATTTATAATGATTCCCTCAACTTTATGCTTCAACAGCTCTCACTAGGGGAATATTAGCTCTTAATGCTTAACACCCTGCCTACCCCTCAAGAATATGGGTGCCCAAATAAATAGCCCATATATTATCCTAACATTGGAGAGGTTATCCCCTTTGGTCTTCCTCACCTTCATACCCATTTAATCTATTGGGGTATTGATCAATCCCCTTTATATCATGAAAATCAATCTTGTACAAAACTATTTTCATTAATTTTCTCTTTCCTCGATAAGTTGAACTTTGCACAAACTTATTTATAATGGTGTGTTTGGAAGGGATTTAATATAGGACATTATGATCAAGGACCGAATTAGGTCAATCTAATTGATTTTAGAAAACAACATGAAAAACATGATTTGGGTTTCAAAAAAACCCTTCAAGCATCTCATAATCCACATCTTCACTCCAATACCTTGTCATCACTACCTGATACTATTTTGGATATCCATGAAAACCCATTATCATCCTCACTTAACTCCCATTCAAATACTTATGATGGCATACCCATCTTGACTAATTTTTTTATCAATAATGTCAACCTAGGACCACTCATGTATGAACATAATAATGAAACTAAATCTATTCCCCTAACTATCCATGACATGATAGAGCACTATTATCCATTAGTGTTGATTTTTTAATTTCAATATGATGAATCTATCTTAAATTATTTATGGAGAGGAGATAGTAATTATGAAATTCCCTTTCATCTAAAATTCCTAGTCTCTTAAATGAGGTCACCATAGATATTAATATCAGGACACAAGAAGTCCCACAAAGTATCAGAGTTAGCCAAGTCTTAGATTCCTAGGAAAATTAGGATTTCATTACATTCTTGGATAACCATATCCAATATTTTTCTTGGTCTTACAAATACATGCCAAGAATCAACCATGTTATATTTATCCATAACATCATCACCATCCTTGAAGCTAAACTAGTAAAACAAAAACTATGAAAGATGCACCTGCATGTGGGACTTCTAGTCAAGGAATAACTATAACATCTTCCATCAATTAATTTCATCCAACCTATTTATTATCCTTAATATGTGTCTAATATTATACCTATCATAAATCGATTAAGGGGATTATACCTCTGTACTAATTTTTTGTGACCTAAATCTAGCTTGTCCAAAAGATGATTTTCCTCTACCTAATATCAATCAGCTTTTAGACATCATGGCTGGCCATGAAATGTTATCTCTCATGGATGGATTATCTAAGTATAGTCAAATAGTTATTTCCCAAAAATATCAACACAAAGCTTCCTTTATTACCCTATGGGGAAATTTATGTTATATGTTCATTTCTTTTGGGTTAAAAAATGTAGGAAAAACCTACCAATGCATTATGACCTACATATTTTATGATGTAATTCACAAAATCATTGAATATTATGTGGATGATCTCCTCAAAAAGTATAAACTCCATAAGGACCATCTCTCTATTCTCAAGATAATATTTTCCAATTTAATCAAATACCAAGTCCATATCAATCCACACAAGTGTGTTTTTAGAATCTTGTTAGGTAAGCTCTTAATTTTTATTTTCTTCATTTAGGATATCAATGTGATCTAGCTAAAATTAAGGCCATTTTATAAATGCCACCCCCATCTACTCTTAAACAAATTTTTAGTCTACAAGGGAAATTATAGTCTATTTGATGTTGTATTTCACAATTATCAGATCCATGTCAACCATTCCATCACCTTCTTAAAAAAGACACTCAATTCTTATGGGATGTAAATTGTCAAAAAACCTTTTATAATCTTTATTAATATCTTCTTTCTCCCTTATCCTTATTCCTCCTGATGAATTCTGAGCATTTTACTTATACATTTCAACTATAGATCATGCCCTAGGTGCCATGATTACCCATTAAAATGTGAAGCATGGAGAAAAATCAATTTATCGAATAAGTCACATTCTCATTGAGTATGAAAATTATTACACACATATAGAAAAACTCTATCTTGCCTTGGTTTTATGGATTTTAAGATCCATCATTATTTAATTAATCATAAAACATATGTAATTACAAATACTAACCCTCTTAAGTACTTACATTTGAAACCATATCAGAATAAAAAAATGGAAAAATATCTTATGCTCCTAGCTAAATTTGATATTTATTTCCTCCACCAAAAATCAATTAAGGTATCTAACATTGTAGACCAATTGGAAGAAACACCTCTGGCTAATAATCAACTATCTAACTATGAATTTCTTGATGAGTCTATAACCTCTTTGTCTCATGTAGATATAAAATATCAAATGAATTTGTTCTTTGATGTATCTAAAAGTGAGCGTGGGGGGGGGGGGGGGGGTTGTGGTAGGGGGAGAGCTAAAAGTATTTTAATACCTCCAAAAGGGCACCCTATATTGTTATCTTTCAAACTTGATATTGATTAAACTAATAATATGGTAGAATATGAAGACCTAATTATAGGCCTCAAAGCTTCTTTATCCATAAAAATTAAAATGATTACCATTTATGGGGATTATTAACTAGTGTTCAATACAATAAATGGCATATATAAATGTAAAAATGATATTCTCCAAAAATAAAAAATCTATGTAGACCAATTATTGGCATCATTTGATCACTATATGATTCAAACTACTCGATGATCAACTAACAAGCTTGTTGATACCATGGCTTATCTATCCTCTTTCATCCCATCATCCTCCTAAGAATCTAAGCTTTTTGTTTTTATGCACAAAATCAACCAACCTTATTAAACTAACATTGATCTCCCCTCTCTCTACATTATAGAAGAAATCCAATCAAAACCATGGTATAGACAAACATAAAATTGACTTTCACTATGTCTAATTCCTCCCAATGTTTCTAAAAATGGTAAATGTGCCTTATAATAGTGTAATTCTCATTATATCATACTATGAGGTGTTGTATATAACCAAAGTTTTGATGTCCTTATCCTTTGATGCCTCTAGGGTCTGAAAGAAACCCTAACAATCAAAAAACCACCTAATGGAATATGTGAAGGACATTTTAGTGGCCTAGCTATTACTAAAAAAATTCTATGTTTAGGTTATTATTGGCCCACTTTAAATCAATATCACTGTCAATACATTAAAAAATTCCCTAAATATCAACAACATGCAAAATTATCACACATCCCCAATCATGCTTTGTAAATGGGTAAATACTTTTGTCCATTCTCTCAATGGGGGTTAGATCTCATTATTAAAATTAACCCTAAATCTACCTAGTGACATAATTTTATCATTACCGATATAGAATATTTTACTAAATGGGTATAAGTTATTCCTCTTATTTCAACTAAGGCAAACAAAATTGTTGATTTTATCCACCATCACATTATTTGTCATTTTTGCATTCCTCATGGGATCATCACAGATAATGGAAAATATTTTAATATTAATAAAGTACATAAGCTTTGTGATTAATTTAATATCACATTTAGTTTTTCATCACCATATTACCCACAAGCCAAATATTCTAAAAAAACTCTAAATAAAATCCTATCTAAACTAGGAAATGCAACTGAAAAAGACTGACATCTCCAAATCCCTTTCACACTATGGGCCTATTGAATACTTGGGTACCACCCCATTTCTTTAGTTTATGGCACAAAGGTTGTTATTCCTTTATAACTTCAAATCCCTTCTCTTAAAATTTCCCTTGGACATCATTTTAGAGGAAGACTACCATCAAGAATGGTTAGCCCAACTAGAACTATTAGATTAATGTCAAAAAAAACACTTCACCACCTCCACATTTATTAGGAAATAATAAAGTGTGCATACAATTGACATTTAAAAGAACAAGAATTTCACATTTCTAATCTTGTCCTCAAAGAAAATCAACATGTTACAAATATATAAAGGAGTAAAATAGGGAAATTTTCTCCAAATTGGCTTGGACCATATATTATTACTAATAAATATGGATGTGGGGCATATCGCTTAGCCTCTCTTGAGGGCAAACTAAAACATATGCATCTTAATGCTTTTAATCTACATCCTTTCTATTATTAATAATATTTTAGTATCTAAAATCAACATAAATTTTCCCTTTAGCCAAATATCCATATCCTAATAATCATTTTATATCAAAAAATACCTAATAATGATATAGAATCATGTGGTTATTTGGTAGAATACCTATCTCATCCTTAAAAATGAACACCCTAGCTCTATTCATGGCATATTCTAGTTGGCTAAGCTTCACCTATATCTAGAAAGAGCCCCACATCATTATTTCCCTAATCCCTCACATTGGTTAGCTAAAGCTTATTAGAGATTAAAATACCACCTTGTGTAATCACTTTATCTATTGAAACATAATAACTTCGGTCACCCTAAGTTAATCCATGATAAAAATTCAATTTGGGATTAATATAAGAAAAGGGGAAAAACACATGTTGATCCCTTGAGGGACAATTATTCATATAAATACAAAAATATATCCATAAATATAGATGAATCCCTTAAAGGATGGCTATCTATATATGTATATTACAATAAAACTTCCCATATTGATTACTTTTCTATCAAAAAGCATGCCCTTTAAAATATTTAAAGTCAAAATCAAAAAATATCCCATGAAAGCTTCTTGCATTGATTAGATTTCTTAAATTTTGTAGACTTCTCGCATCAATCAATCTACATAATACATGGATTAGCTTCAAAAAGAGTCCTAAGATCATTAATACAAAAAGACATAAGTTATCATGCATAGGGTGGTGCACATACTCCTAAATTAAGCCTAACCTCAAAATCATGTGAAAGTTATTTCATCTATATTTCTTAAAAACTTTGTTGTAATAGGGTTATTAAAATCTTATCGATAGTGGATAAAGGATACATATGCAAATTCTACAAAAGGCCTCTCTCTAGTTATGATCCAAGTCAATATATGAGTTAAGAACCTCCTTTACTCTTTTATCAACAATCATAATCAACCAATCATAATTACTATCCAACATTTGACAAAAATAACATATTATATTCTTCACAAAATGTAAAAAGCATGTACATTTACATAACATCATCCATCAAAACTAATGAAATATAAAATCATAATCATGATCCATAATCATCTCAAAAATTAAAGTGTAACATAAGAATAATCTAATCAATAAACATAACCATATGACAAAGTAACAGATGATCATAATAACCATCAATGCTCATATACATATAAGTTAAATGTCTACATCGTATACATGTAAATAAAGTTTGTACATCATCAAAGTATCATATATACAAAATCACATAGACAACATAGTCCTATGATCAATATAACTATGTAGTAAACTCTAATAATCTTAGATTAATGATCCCCCTCCTCCCCCATATCCTCCCCCATCTCTCGATCGGTCCCCACCATCCCTATCCCATGCTATACCAACCATACTAACTAACATGATTAGTGTCTGACATGAGGATCTACCTTAACTATGTATACAAGTGGCATACTATGTCACCTCTGGAAGGTTCTTATTCATGATCTACTCATAATAGCTTAGCTCTACAATCACATCTTGGTACCTTTCATACTTACTATCCCTGGTGGTCCTATCCCTATACACTATGCTCTTCCTCTACGTATCCCTAATGATGTCACCCTAGCTAACCATATTAATCCATTAAGTATATCCCTCTAACTCTATTACCTATTTTAATACTGAGTCATCTACTCATAGCTAGCCTATAATATGGCCAACTATCCCTATAAAGTGGCACACTATACCCTTAGTGTATCCCTCTCTATAATAATTCCCTATACAAATACCTCCTTTACTAGACCCTCCTCCCCTCATATCTCTATGGCATCTTCCATCTCTTCATCCTCCCCTCATATTGTGGCCACACTTCCCTTCATCGCCTACTCTTATCTAATCTCCCCACCACAAAAACAATGTTGGTTTATAGCCAACATCATCTACATCTATCCTAGTTGCCTCCTCTTCTAATAGTTGTATACTTAAAAAATGAGCCTCTAACATCTCTACCTCATAATCCTCTCATCTATATCATTATGGTTCATCCAATATATCTTGTGCCATCCCAAACTACTTCCTCACCCTCCCAAACTAAAACAAATCCAAATGCTATAGCCACCACCCCCACAACCATCTATCTTGCTACCCTACTGCTAACTCTAATCACTCCCCAACCTAGTAATTAAATCTCACATATGGACTCAAAATCACATCAATTTATTTTAACTCATCCATCACTCATCTATAATAGGCTAAATCACATACAAATCCATCACCAAATGGTCTCACCAAATCATCCTTCCATCAAAGTAATCCTACACTATAAGTTGTCTTGTGCCATCTCATCCATGAAATTATTGGTGGATACACTACCCTAATGTGATCATGTTCCTAAAATTGTAATAATTTTTTTATATCCAAACTAAATCCATACCATGTCTTCCATCCCCATAACTCTCTATATACCATTATTAGAAGTATAGGTGCCCAAGTAAACATTATCTAATGCTCAATCATATCTACCACTACCCTTGTCAAAGTATAAGGAAATTTCCCTCCTCTATAATCTGGTAGTGTATAATATGAGATCAATAGCATCATCATCTACATCACTACCCTATACATATTTCTCATATCACCTTGAAGGTGATGTCTACAATATTCTCATCACATAATCATGCTAGCACCTCCCTGTGTCCTATCTCATCAACTGATGTAATCACTACCCCCTATATTGGTAGTCATAAGATCCTTTAATTGTCTTCCATGATAAGGGTCATCTCTTCTATCATAAATTAGAATGTCCTTGTCACTTTATCCCATTATTCTGGTAATGACACCAATAGACCTACATATCTATGAATCCTCTGGTAATGCCATAATCCCATGAGATTGCTGATATCCATATGGGCTTATTACTCATTGATCATAGCATCCCATAGCTACTCGAATAATGGTGGAACTTAGTTCTACATCATTAATAACTCTCTCACCTACAAAATCATAAATTAGTAAAATCATATTTTTCTACCTCTATCTTAACACTTACAATAGATTGGTATTGATTCCTTTAAATTGATGACGATCCCTATTGATCGATCATGATCTATCTCAATCATTATCAATATTGATACTAATTTTTGATGATCATACCCATTCATAATAAATCCTATAAATTTTATCATGTATCCCCCTCTATTTATACAAAAAAATTAATTTTAAGTATATCCCCTACCTCTACATGTGACCTACATCTCCTCCATCTGCTCCCACTCACATACATAACCACATGAGACTTTCTAATTATGGGTTGTTGTTTTGTGGATACTATTTATAAATTACAATGTATTTCAAATACTATACATTTAAAATTTATTGTACACTCTTTATGTATAATTTCTAGGGTTTGGGACCTCTTAATGGGAAACCATTTTGGGTTGACTTGGCCCATGGTTTTAGTACCCATTATTTTGTAAAAAAACACTATGTTGATGTATTATGTATAGATTTATATTCATTAGGTAATACATCATGAAAATAAGGGTTTGAGAAGGAAGAATAGAGTGTGTGAATTCAGGTGTGATTTCAAAAGGGTTTGTTGAGCCCAGCTCCAAACAATATTTGTGTATTATAATTTTGAGAAGACAAATATAAGAGTGGATTTTACTCTTGTGGATTGTAATAAAATTTGAGAAATTATTTCCTAGTGTATGTATCCCACATTTAGTGAAACATGTTGAATATGGTCTTTTTGTTTTGCATGTTTATTTTTATTCTTTATGCATCTTTGTTCATATTTATTTTATTACGATTCTATGAAATTGTTTCACATAATTTTTTTTATTTATTCCTAACATGGGCCATGTTATATATAATTTTCCTCAATAAATTTTGATTCATATAATTATTGGTGATTCCTATGATTTATTCCAATCATGCATAAATCATTGGTGATTTCCTCAGATCATCATCGATCCTTTACTTTGCACTATTTGGACCCATTTCCACACACATCCTTTTTTGGTCTCCACAAGTTTCCCCATTCACTTAAACTATTATTTACAACACCCTAGGTTTGTGGACATGACCCACCATTGGACCCATACCTATAAAATCATACATTATATTGGGAATGTGTCCCCTATGGATCTTAGGACTATAATTCACCATGCAAATAGCTAGTTATAGGTTAAACCACTATTTTTGTAGACCAGTGCTTTAGTTAGTCCCTTTTATCCATTATTTTATTTTTTTCCTTTGCTTACATACCCACTTATTCATGCTTTGGGTAATTTATTTTAAGGCTACCCAAAGACACCTCTATGTGTCATTATCCCTATCTCAATAATGAAAACCTTTTTACTCATTCAACCAAACCACATTCTTGGCATTCTTTTTTATCAATCACATCTCCAAATCCCACTATTTTTTAAACACATCACCACCTTTTTCCATCCCTTTGGCTCCATTTTTGAAGGGGAATACCACCTCACTCACACCTGGTACATCCACACACTCTAGGTTTTTTCTCGTAGCTAATTGTTATTCAACCGCTAAATAAAAAGGGGCAAATGTAGACACTAATTATAGGTAAATTACTTAATAAGTGTATTTCTATTTCATAAGTTCCCATTATTTATATTTACTATCCTTATTCACATTCATGCATGGTAATTACTATTTACCCTTCCCAACCTCCTAAAATCTCCCAAAATCTATTTAAAATCAATAAAATGTAAATTATCCCTGAATTCCAATAGCCTACCCCCAATAAAAAAACCTATGAAATGACTTTAAAAAAACCCTTCTCAAAATTACCCATGGTTATAACCTCTTAAGATGCATTTTTCCATGTAAAGGCATAATCATTAATGATTCCCCATGATTAGTATGGATTCTATTCGATCAACATTGATTAATTATATATGGTAACAACTTGCCCAAATGGATCCTAAAACTATGCTAGAAGGTAGATAAAATACCTGGAAGACAAATAAATTTCAAGATATTTTTTAGTATAAACATTACATTACTATATTGAATCTCTAAATCTTTGGAATGACTCTATGGAAATTCAAGAACATCTTTGAATAATAACAACATCCTAAGACATTTTAAAGGTTAGTGGTGTATTTTGTTTTAGTATAATTTCATTAATTATCTTATTTTGAGTAGTAGTATCCTTATTTTAGTCCCTAAGACCACACCAATTATCTTTAGAATCTATTTTCTTAAACCGCACGCCATCTTCTTAGTTTTTTCAAGAAATTTACCAAAATCAATGTCGATCATATTGATCAACACCGATCCTAATAAAATTGATACTAATTTTTTTAATCAACATCAATCCTTGTCAAAATTATTGAGTTTATAGATGTGAACCCATTTATATAGCTTTTTACCTCACCTTAATATGTTCTGATCATTTTATTTTATTGTAAAAATGGATCATGCATTTAGATGACTATTCCAAGAATACATCATGAGATAATGAACATTTTTGATCTAGCGATCATTCTACAACCTCTATTCACTAATCAGAGTGACATTTCACATGACTGTAATCTATGTGTGATTGCATTTACTCCAAATATTGATGACATTTTAGCCTAGCTAGAAATCATTGAAGAAGACATTGACATCATACAAGATTATTAGCTCGATTACTTTGATTACATTAATGCAATAGAGGAAGAATATATTTTCTCCTTATCTTATGTTATCTAATTATCAACAAATATTTGTAATTCATATTATCCTTTTTTTTAGCTTAATTACTAAATAGATGGATTGACATCTATGAAAGGAAGCCAACCCCTTTTTGAAACTATTATTTCACTAGGCAATCTACCTTATTATTTTATTAATCTATCTTGTCTAGTTTTTCAATTGTGTGTAGGTAATTCTTCCTAGACAAAAATGAGATCTCATAATATCTTGGTCAATAGTGCATATTTGATCCTATAGGTATGCCTCCTTTTGGTTAAAACCCTACTTTCATTTCAAGTCTTTGTTAGTTCATATTACAAAACAAAATTACATAAATATTACATAAACATAGTGATAAAAAAATGTATAATTACATACAATATGTCTTGGTATAAGAGTTTCATCATAGACTATGATTAGTTATCTATGGTGATGCCACACTGACAATATTAGAAAATAAGAATCCAAGGTTGTACTAGATTCCATGAGAAAGCACTAGATTTCAATCTAGTAAAAAAACTCCATCAATCAATGATAGTGATGGAGAAAGTATCTAAAAAAAATAGGTAAGCTATCATGTCATAATTATTCCCACATGATCATCAAAATAATGCATGCCCACAAAATATATAGTGTAACCTTTTAATGGTTTGTTGAGTCATTACTCCCACTGTACACAACAACGAAGCATGGAAACACTACTAAGTAGGATCCATAACCTTAATCTAACCTTTATATAACTTGAAATTGAGTTATACAAAATAATAAGATCATGTCATGGCAAAACTCCCAATAACATGGCACAAATAATATTTACTAGCACACATCACAACTAGTTCACAACCTAATAAATCACCTACAAAAAGGTATGGATAAAATATTTCCACAAGGAAAAATGGAATTTTGTCAATTATAACCAATTTTTTCAACTAAAGGGTAGTCCTATGAACATTTAGAATAAATCTTAGAGGAATAAAATGCCAAAATAAACCAGTATTTCAAACAAGTTTCAGCAGCTAAAAGTTATTTTACCTAGAATTTTAAGAATAGATTGGGTTTAAAATAGGTCTACTAAAAAATAAAATGATCCCTTTTAGGATATATAAAATCATCACGAATAATTTAAAACTAAGTGAAATCATAACCAACTTTTATATTTGAAGAAAACCCTACATTTCTATTTTTAACAGGGCAATTCTAAAGTAACCTTACAACCAAAAAAAGAACCAAAAAGTGTAGTTTTTTCCTTCCAAAAACACCTCTCAAAAATGGATTAGCATATCTAATTATGCAAAGGATAATTTCATTCTAGTTTTTGATATTAATTCTAATATGATAGGGAAAAAGGTTCCAAGTCTTATTTTAAATAAAACTACTAGTTCAGGGGTTTATCTAAGCCTATTTTCAAGCCAAATTAAGTTGACTTACACAGTGGAATTAAATAGTGTATTAATTCCAACTCTAATTATAAATTAATTATTCACCTAATTAAAATATTATGTAGGTAATGTTTAATTCACTACCACCCCATCTCACACTATTGGTTGGGAGATAATCTATCTCATGTGGAAACTCTTGTATATGATCTTGTTTACATTTATACAATTAAACCATCCAATAAGATAACCACTAGGACTGCATTCTTAACCATGGAGCTCAAATCACTCACTCAAAAATTGGTTCCCAAGTTTCTTATATTAGTTAAAGTCTTGTTACAACTAAAGCCAAAAATAGATCTTCTAACATTATGATAAAAACATTACCAAGCATCTTTAAAACTTTTCACATACACAAAATTTATTTAATCAACACAACAAGGCTCCATTCAACTTCCTTAAATAGTTATTTTCATAAACAAGGAAATTATAACTCAAATTCTACTTTATTAATTCTCCTTGTACAAACATGGTGATAATACTAGTACCACCATTGTATGGTTACTACAAAACTTACAGTCAACAATAGAATTATCATTCAAATATTTATTGTATAATATAAGAGGTTACATTTAAGAATAGACTTGTAACAAATTTCATAAAAATTAACTCCATATATTATGAAATACTATATTATATTTTTTCTTTGTAATTGAATTATCTTTGGCTATTCTTCACCTACACTAAAAACCACATATAGCAAGTGTCATCATTAAGCTAGCAAGTATAAATCTATCTCATAATCCCTAATGATAATCAAATAATAAACATGTTAAAATTTATGTAAACATTAAATGGAAGATCTTACATCTGTCTATGTAAGAAATATATATACATATATTTAAATTGATTACAAGATTAACTATAAAAATTATCTTCATCTATAAAACATTTAAAGTTATAAAGTATTCACTTACTCATTTCTTCAATACAAAAAAAAATACTAAACAAAATCTAATCACTTAGATTATACTTAGAATTAGGAGATAACATTATGCATACACCCAACACTATAGTGGATTCCACTCTAAGTACTAGCAAGGGGTGTTCTCATTCTATTCCATATTAGCTACATCACTTTTTATAGTATTCATACTATTATATGATGTCTCCATGAAATCATGAACACTGAAATGTGGCTAACTCTAAAATCCTAAAATCTAAAATCTCACTAACTTTGAAATATTATAGAACTCTCCAAAGTATAGAATTTGCATTATAGCTCCTAAAGATCCCAAACCACTCTCAAACATCCTACAAGGTATAAAATATAAATAGAGTATAATATATTATATTATACTTAAATGTTTGATTTATATTTATACTGGTCATAGCTAAGAAAAGTATTATAGGGCCTCCAACCCCAGCATGGAGTCCCTATAACTATGCACCAATAAATGCATTTTCAACAAATGATAATAATGAAATATTTTTCCTCCTATAGCTAAATTAAAATGCTACAACCTATATTAACCCTCTACTCAACTAAACACCCCAAACCTATAATTAAAAAAAACTTCTATAGCCATCCAAGAGTGCTCTATGATTTAGTCAACCAACAAGAGTGCCATATAAAATAAGATGAATAAACCCCAAGTTCCAGAAAATAAAATATAATAAAATACCTATCTCCCTTCATTTATACATTGTTATAGCTATAATTACACCATTGCTCTGCTCTATGCCCTGCCTTATACTACTATGCAACCAAAATAGATTTCTTAACTTCTATAGGGTTAGTTAAGGTGCCACCTTAAATAGTCAATAAGAAACTTGAAATCCAAAAATAACTTTTTTAAGTTGATAACATTGAGGCCCAAAATTTTCCATATACCAACATATTTAATCAAATGAAAGTAAATATAATAATACTCAGGGCATTTTACTACTGGAGTTTACATAGAACATTGGGTACATGGGTCAAGTGATAACCAACCAAAGTGTCTAACTTCAGTTGTACATCATAAGGGGAAAGAGTAATACAAGTAATTATACATTGAACATGTACAACATATAAAATAGAGTTAAATTTTTATATATTTTGTTGGTACACAAGGTTTTTCTAGCTAGTGTGTAAAGGTAATTATTGAATTAAACAAAATTTTAAATCTAGATATGTAAATGATCATCAGCTAAAAATATTTGAAAAAAGTAAAACAAAGGAAAAATAAATGGAACCATGATAAAGAGACTAGACAAATGCCTTTCTCAACTTGGATATGTTACACAATAATTTTTTAAAAGAGTTAGATCATGTAAAAGTCAAATAAAAACTATGGTTCTATTTAATCATCTATCACTTATGGTTATGAACATATATAAATTCAAGAAAAGTTCAGTAATAGATATTTTAATTAACATCAAATCTTCTTTTGGAAAATAAAAAGGGAATAAATCAGATCAAAAAGGTAGAAAATAAACTAAGTAGTGTGATTGCAACCAAAACATAAGCAACCAAACTACAAGCATCCATCATTTCAACACATTTGTTATCCTGATACCAATGGAATATTAAGGACATAATTTACTTGCCTAGTAGAATTTATTATTGCTTTAAAATCCTTCTCCTCATGGTTTGTTTCTTCATCACTACTGCTTAACAATCTCTAATTGGCTTATTCCTTCTTCTACTTCACCCATGCATCTCCAAAATTACACACCTCTCCTCAAAACCTCCATCTCTCACCATGGTGCATTTATTTTTTAGGTGATGGATACATTGGTTTCCAAATAATATGTTTGACAAATATTTAGTATTATTTCAACATGTCCCCTTCATCTCCATTAAATTTTTAGCAAGAGATAATTTTTGATTTTTGGGGTCGATTACTTTTTGTAAACTTTAATTCCTTCAAATTGGTGTGGGAGGGTGGTGGGATTCATGCTTATGTTGGAGAGCATTCATTATGAGTTGAAGATTTATCACATGGATAAGACCAAAAATTCCTTGTCCATGTTTTCTTAGTTATCTCTCATTGACTAACACAACCCTACTATTTTATTTTATTATTTATTTATTTTTTAATGTTCTTCACTATAAAATATCATCACTTGTCATATATTTTATGTCCTAAAAATACCATCATCAATATCGATATTTTTATCTAAATGCATCGATAAGAAAGAGTTTTGAGACATGAATACCAATGTGGTGATTAAAGAATTAATTGTTAATTAAATTTATCAATTTGATTTATGACTCAATGAAGTAGTCTTTTGGTATTAGTAAAAATGTAATACCATCTTAGTTAACCAAAGACTAAAAACCCAATGTGAAAAACTTGCTAACACCTCAAGTTAGTACAATGAAAACTAAAGGATAAGAATGATTAAGGGTAATGCAAGAAGAATACGAAGACCCAGAGGTCAAATAAATCATCACATGCTTTGAACACACTATGACTGACAAGGGCATAATGACTCCATGTAAGGGGTATTACACTTCATAACCTTGTAGCTTATCTCTAAGTGCATATTTTCATCTCAATGATAAGATCCTAGGCCTTATGACATAAATCATTGGTATTAGATCATATATCTATTATATGATTATAAAAATGTGAGCATAATGAGAAAAGGTAGGATTACTAGTTATCTTTGTTTCAACCAACACATTAGAAAGTCATAGAAAAATTAATATGGTTGATACCCAAAAGTAACCTGAGGTATCCCCAGATGTTGAAAATATCAATGCAAATACCCTAGATGTTAGGATAGGATGGATGATGATATTTTGTGCAAACCAAAGATATTATAATTGCATTAAAAAAATAATGAGGGATTACATTATTAAATAGACAAAATTATGACTATTCATTTTGTATTCAATATGACTCTTCATCTACCTATAGAGACTCTCTATCTTACCACTATGAGATAAAATCTCTCCTACAATTATTCCTAGTATTTATAATATTATATTACATTCCCCCTTCAAACTATAGGGTTTATTGTGAGACTAATCATGCCCCTAATATTTTCAATTTTGTCTCATCTTAGTGATTTTTTCAAGATGTCTATTGGTTACTCTACAGTAGGAAAATATAGAAATTTTACACTACCATATTTCACATAAAGTTTAATCATATGAAATTTGGTGTTGATGTGCTTAGTTTAATCGTGAAAGACTAGATTTTTTATCATTTGAATTTCAGATGTGTTGTCAATTATGAGAAGTGTTAATGAAACCTAGAGTACCTACAAATATTAAAGAACCCTTCTAAGCCACAAAATATCTTTGGTTGCCTCTAAAGTTCTATTGTATTTTCATTGTACTAAATAAATAACCAACATTGATTGATTATTTGACTCCCAATTAATAACTATTATTCCTGAATCCATTAGAAAACATGAATTAGATTTCCCATCTTTACAATCAACAACATAGTTAAAATATAAGTATCTAACAAGTTTGAACTCCCCTGCTTTGAAGTTTTCGAACCCAAAATTTTGTGTTTATTTGAGATATCAAAGGACTATTTTTGTTACTACCTAATGATTTTCTCTAGGTTGTTGCATGATATGAGAAAGAACATCAACATTGAAATATATATATATATATATATATATATATATATATATATATATATATATATATATTTCTTTGAGATATCAAAGGACTATTTTTGTTACTACCTAATGATTTTCTCTAGGTTGTTGCATGATATGAGAAAGAACATCAACATTGAAATATATATATATATATATATAGTTGTGATCACATAGATTATACTTCCAATGAGTTATCTGCATTTATTAACATCTACTAAATTTTTGGTATCTTCTGATATAAATTTCAAATTTTATTACATGGACATACTAAGAGGATTTTAATCTATCATTTTAAACTTTCTCATAATTTCACCAATGTATTTATATTGAGTGATGATGTTAATCTATCATTTCAAAGCCTTTCATCAACTTTGATTTGAAAATTTTAGTGTATTTTCATTATTTTCTTTGATGAGAAGATCATCAATATGTACCACTATAAATACAACTATTTATTCAAATATTTAAAAAATAATAATTTCATCTTAAAAATTAAAAAAAATTAAGTTCATGTTTAAGAGGTGCTCAATAATTTTTCATACCATTCTCATGGGACTTGTTTCAAACCATATAAGGTTTTTTCTATTTTTCACACTTTGTGTTCTTGGCCATTTAATGCAAGATGTTTGGGTTGTGCCATGTACACTGTCTCCTTAAGATCACCATTTATAAATGCAATTTTGATGTTTATTTGGAAAACTTTACATTAATTGTGATATGTGATAGCTAACATGGTTTAAATGTAGTCCATTTTATTATAAGTGAAAATGTTTCTTTATAGTCAATTCCTTATTTTTGTGTAAATACATTTACGACAAGCCTTGTTTTGTGTTTGTCGATTGAGTCATCTACTTTATACTTGTTGTGAAAGACCCATTTTTAGCCAATCAGTTTAAAATTGATTTGAGGATCAACTAATTTATAAGTTATTTTCTTAACCAACACATCATACTCACTTATCATTGAATCTTTCCATGCCTTGATCTTTTTAGCTTTTTTGAAGTAAATGGGTTCAAATTTAAATGCAATATTAACTTCTGTTTTAGGAGGATCTTCCAAGATAAGATTTTATATTTTATATTAAATTTGATCTAGGAACCAGTCTAATTGTTGTGTGGTTGTGTTTGCACTTCTTGTTCCTATTTTCCCAAGCTCATCAAGACTAACATCTTTCAATGTCTATTCGACCCATTTTCAATTCTTTTTTCTATATAGATGGATGAATCATAGGTGCCTAAATTTCTAGACTTAAAGCTCATTCATTTTTTACCATGGGATCATCATCTGATGAAGTTTCATTATCTTTTATAGGGGAGGTGTCATTTTCAGTTCCAATAATCAATAGAGATTTAAGTGTTTCCCAATTATAGATTCCCTCTTCACTGTTTGTAACCTCCATATCAACCTCCTTAAAAAAACCAAATTTGGCATATTATTCCAATTAATTCAATTATTAATTAATGCTTGTGTTCTCCTTTATTGTTTCACAAAATATGACATACATTATGATGATAAATTTCTTGGGGTTCACATCAAATATCCTATATGCATTGAAGACTCAGTATCCCAAAATCATGAATTTTTTACTCTTATGTTCCAATTTGTTCCTTTTATCCTTTGTAATCAATGCATAGCATGTGGATTTAAAAATCTAAAGATATCACACTAAAGGGAGATGCCCACACTATAATTTATAAGGATTATTCATATATAGGATTATTGATGCTATCTTATTATGGATTTATACCATTTTTTGAGTTGTTTCTGCTAGAAGTGTAGATTTACCCCTTTGAATAATAATAGTTCCCAAATCATGTTCATGACAGTTTGGTTCATATGCCTAAATACTCATTTTTTGTAGAGTTTAAGGTAATATGATATGATGCTTGATTTATTTATGATTTGAATAGGTTTCTAACACCTTTGAAGTGAACTCACCACCACTATCAATCCTGATTGTGCCAATTTTTTATTAGACTTAATTTTCAACCATGGTTAGAAAATTATAAAACATTTCAAAGGTTTCTTATTTATTATTAAGAAAATATATCCAAGTCAACTTGTTAAAGTGTTAAATGAAAAATAGGAAGTATTTTTTACCACCATCAAAGAGGATTAAGAGAGAATATAGATCATAGTAAACCAACTAAAACTTTTTGCCAGCTTTACATTTTAAATTTTTAAATGGTTATCTTTTTTTATTTCACTAATATGCAAGTTTCACACCTATAAATGTTTTTGGGTAGAGTTGGCAAGCCTATAACACCATTTTTTTGCATTGTGTGGATGTTTTCATATTGTGTGTGCCTAAGTTTGGCATGCTAGAGAAGACTAGTTTACATTCCTCCTATTAAATGAACAAAATTCCTTAGCATTGAATGCTCACCCCTAAGTTTCAACAACATTCCTTCCTTGTATCTAGTCACAACGAATAGGTTATCACATTTTATTGTGACTTTCACCTATACATCATCAATATGAATAGAGTGGCCTTGTTTTTTAAATGTTATAAGAGATAACAAGTCTCTTTTCAACTAAGAAAGGTATAGTACATTACAAAGAATGAAATTTGGATGTCTTAGTGACTTGAGTTGGAATGTACCCTTACCTTGATGTCATAGACTTGTTTTATCTACTAAATACACTAGACTACATCTTTCTTCATGAAACTATTATAAAATAAAAAAATCATATGTTTAGTGGTACTAGTTTATAAAACCAAAACATTATCTTGAGTTAAACTCTCTGAGCCCCTATTTGTTTCATCAAAGATGGAAAGTATGCATTCACACCAAAAATGAGTTGAATAAAGTTTTGAGATTTGCTTCTCCTTTTTTTCTTTCTATTTTTTGTATGCTTTAATTTTCTCTCATGATGTATTACATTCATGTGTCTCTTCACTCCCTTTTCTATCATAAAATTTTCAATAATACAAGTGTTATTTTTCATAATGCATATTTTGATGTTGGCTATTATTTTTAATAGATTTGCCTCCTCACCATTTGTTATTCACTTTCATTTTTCATTTATTTTACTATGTGAATAATTTACCTTTTGATTTACATAAAAAATTATTTCTCTAATGGACTGTGTTTTTCTTCTAAAAAAAATCTCTTTCAACCATTTTCTCAATCAACTGATAAAATGTGAGAGTCTTCAATAGATTGTTTGCTTGTAATGACTCCAGGTAGGTTGAATATATATGGAGAAAATCATTTATGAAGGTGGTCATAGATAAATCATTTTTTAATTCTAGTAACATCAACATCATGCTTGATTGCATTAATTTAAGAATCCAAACTCATGACATATTCATTTTTTAGCTCTAGATTGAACAATTTCAACTATAGTTGTATGAACTCCAATTTAGAGTGGGAATCATATAGTTCCTTCAATTTGTTAAAAACTTCCTAATGAGTGTTTCACCCCTAAATGTGATGAAGCACCTATGCATCAATTGTGGCCCTCATCAAGGCCAATATTTTAGATTTATTCTAATTCAATGATGGAATCTCCTTTGCATATTTTTGGTTTGACAAGTTGATCATTATCATCATCATCATAAATTTTGAACCATAAGTCATTAAATATTAGTGCATTCCCCACCTGTCCAGACCATACTAACCATGTTCCCTTCTTGGTTAGGGTTGTGCTAATAATAGTTTTAATATAATGCATGTTTTTTTTGTATCAGAATATGGAATGTGTTTAATCTATTTTTAATTGAATTAACTCAAATGAATATAATTAAACTATTGAAGTTTGAAATGTTGGAATATATAATTTTGATATTGAAATACAACATGCTAGATAATTTTACAAAATTTGAAATTTGGTAAAATTATTAAATGGACTTACATACATGAAACCTTCCTAAAACATATTTGCTTCTAACTATGTAGGATGACTATAATTGAAAACTACTTGAAATGACATGTGTATTGTGTCTTGATTGATTTTAGGAATTTAATTTGTGTTTGGATAAATTTGCATAAGGAGCATAAAAATTTAGTGTGACCTTGTTCACTGATTATGGCCACATACAAGTTGATTATGTGCCTAATTATCTAATATGGGTTTGTGTGACTGCCTATGAAGGTTAAATGATAAAATTTTATGTTTTGATGTACCATATAGAAGACCTAAAAAAGTAAAGCCTTCGCTCCTACACAATAAATATAATATAAATCAAATTCAAATGGGTGGAATAATGTTATGGGAATATTTGAGCTACCCTAATAAAACCCTATGTAATCTAAGTGTTACCTACATAGACCAAATGGGCCTCAGAATAATGTAGTTCTCTCTCTTAGATATGTGTGTGCAATCATGAATGGAATCTTAGATGTTATTTCCTCTATGATTACCTTTGAAAAAAGTATGTAGATGATGTATTCATATTTTTATCTATATGTAAATTATTAGTTAAGAGTATTTAAATTTTTTAATAGCCTTTATAATAATATAAGTCTTGCCCTTAGCTTCTAACAAGACATTTTCTTATATAGAGATCTTGATTTCAATCTTAGGGTTTATTGGCATGAGAGGGAACTGATTTGAAAATACCAATGGTCATAAAAAATATCATTGAAAACATAATAACTTGAAAATATTTTAGAAGTTATGTTGGGATAAGAGCACATTACATAGATAGGATCATAGTGCAGCCTCATTTGTGTAACACGACCTTCTCCAAAACACTCATAGTACAAAGACAAAGACTTATAATGAATATTAGGGATACCAAAGATGGATATGAGAATATAATATAAAAATATAATATATTTAAAATAATAAATAAGAGTGAGAAGCCTAAGACTTAGACCAGGGCATGCTAATAATCCATTTGTTTGCCAAAATCATCCAAATAAGAAAGATTATGTAAAAATGTATATTTTGAATGAACTTATGTCAAATTTGGGGGTCTAAATTTTCCATAAATTTAATCTAGTGATACAATAAATTTAAATGACTATAGTAAAGTAAATTCAAACCTAAGTGTGTATATACACTTTATTTTTTGATGCAAAGCTTGATCATGCAAGGTGTCTTGATGTCAAAACTACAATAATGCCACTAAGAGTAGTTAATGTCTATATTTAAAAACCAAAAATTTGAAGCTTTGAAATTTGAAATGAGAGAAATGGAATAATACACTTGATAAATTATTTAATCTTATTTCTTTGTCACCTACAAGTGGAGATAGGGTGTTTTAAATCTTATTTTCTTCCTAGCAAGGGAGTACAAAAAGTTTTGAAAGTAGTATAGGGATGAGTGATAGGAAATTAGGTGTCTCTATACCATAACCTTATCAACTCATGGAAATAGAACTTGTGTCTAATTTGAGAGTGGTTAATTCTCAATGAGTGAAGATTCTAAACTAGATAAGAATATGCTTTCACTTATGAACAACACTATGATGAATAGTATAGTGTTAAACTGTTAAGTGTCAGTGGACTCTAATGAAAAAGGAATCATGCATTGGTTTGTAAAAGTGCATCCATATATGTAGAGTGTTACTAGACTCAAACATGTTCCACTTGTCACCACATAAATCACATCATTACAAATAGATCTAGATTCAATATTTGAACTTGCTAACTTTAATAATTAAAAATATATATATTGAAAGTTGAAGTTCTATTATTTTGAAAAAAATTAAAATATGGTGACACGAACCAATATAATGCCCCATGTATATTACACTGAATGTTTTGAAAATTTTAGAGTGATTTCATATAGAGACTATATACCCTCATAGTTTGTAAATTTGTGCTTGATAATTGACTTGACATCATAATATTGTTGAATGTTTATATTTGGAGTGTTTTCATATATTGTATTTAGATGGTATTGCCTATTTTGTAAATATTTAAGATATTTAAGTTCATGAGCATGTATGTTTTCCCCATGTTTAAAGACAAAGGATGAGAGAAATGAATAATTTTGTATCAAAATGAGAGTAAGAAAAATTACATGAGTTTTATGTGTGATTGATAAGTGATTTGTAAATTTTTGGTAATTTTTGGAATGCCATGATAAATATCACAATTAGTATGATGTGTGAGTTGATATCATCAAGATTTTAATGAATCGTTGGTGAGTGATTTTGATAAATATTGTGCAAGATATTGTAGTTTCTATTTTTACTGATGATGATTAACATGAGTGCCATGTTGGCAAGGTGAAACCTTAGGATAATAGTAAATAATATAAGTATGTAGGTAAAAATAGTTTTTAATATTCATTTACATGCTAAATAAATAGTAAAATTAAGAGATAATGAGAATAGAGTAAAAATTCATCACGGGAGGCCAGTATTGTCAACATGATTTGAGTGAGTATGAGCGATAGTGGAGGTGGATACAAATCCAAATCTAGTGAGTATAAAATCCACAATAAATATTATATTTTATTTTTTTGTTATTTTTTTAATTTTATTAAATTTTTTAGTTTTAAAGTCATATCTTGCCTTGGACAGGCCTATAAAGGCCCACCACAACATTATCCTATAAAGTATAGACTTATTCATGCTAGCATCCTTCTAATATGGCCTCGTTTACATTATTTTCCAATGTAGTGAGGCATCGTCTAATTTAGAATCTAATTTTTTAAAATTTTATTATTTTAAAATATCATGGAATTGAATTTCTTATATTTATTATGTGTTTATGATTGTAGGGTGGGCTTAGATCTCAAGAGTTCCATGAAGGGCACATTATGTAGAATGTTTGTGGTTTACCTTTTTTAGATGAGGAGATTGTCATTATTGATGTTATAGGATTAGGTGATATAGGTCATTTATACATAATGTCATATGATATGCATATAATGACTACCTTATCTAAGTGGTAGGATTCAAATACATGTATCTATTGGTTTCCCATGGGTGAGATTATAGAAACTTTATAGGACATGTGGTGTATTCTATGACTAAAGATTTTGGGTATTTAGGTTAAGACAAAGATAATGGTTAATATTATTTATACCCATAGGTATATGATTGGGCATGATATAAGTGGAGTGTATGGTGTAGGAGATACCACTATTTTTTTTGAAGATCATTTTTTTAGGAGTTTCTTACTTTTATACATTTATCTATGGATTGTTAATTACTTTTGTTGATATTTATTGGGGAGGTGTATCAATATCATACATGATGGTTGATAATATTTAGATTATAGAGGAGAATGGGAGCATATACTTATATGGTGTACCATGTTGTCCCATTTATATAGGTATTTTCATAGATTTACTTGCGAGGCCTATGGTAGAGTATTTGGTTCCACATCATTGTTGCATTGTTGGACTTAAAAACATATAGTGGTTATTAACCCTATTGGGATGTCATTAGTTGGATGGGAACATCCAAAGATGTATCCTTGGAGGTGGGTGAGAAAGACATGTGTTATTCAAATTAGTACTATATATTTTCATCAATTATTAGATCAATTTACATTATTTAATGTTATATGGACATCTTATCATGGGTTTGAGGATGAGAGGGAGGATGCAATGGAGTTATGATGGATTTATGTGAGTTTTTATGTTCATGACTAGTATTTTAGTGTATATGAGTAATTTCAAATGGATCAAGTGACTCATCAATATGGTGTGGTTCAAAGAGAGTCCCCAATACCAATTATTTACCCATAGTCAATTATATCCCCTTCATGAGAGGGGGAGTGATTTTGACCTTTGGTTGATGAGCTAGCTCTAGTACTTGATGATGAGAGAGATAAAATATTATATATCTTAGATGTAGATAATTTGGGATGCACATATGAGTATACCTATTGGTGAGGATAGCAAGGTGGTCAGGTTTGTTTCTAGTTTTATCAATAGATCTATTCATAGTTGTGCTAGAAGATCTTATAGTAGTAGGTAGTAGGTGTGAGATAGGAATCAAAGATGGAAATTATTCAATTGTTATTATGATAGAAACCAATAAAAACACACTAATAAATATAACACCTCAATGTTAGACACTCAAGGAGCAATATAATAATGTAAGTAACTTAAAATGGAAGACAAAATAGGTATTATTTACCTTCTTTGAAAGCAAGAGTTGCATGTTAGCCATGGAGGAATGTGATTGGTCATGTTCTGAAAGATTCTTTGATAATGGTGCTCCTTAAATCATTTCTCCTTATTACCTTAGAAATTTTTAACTTAACTTTGGCAAGAAGTAGCAATCTATCAATATTTTACATTATACCATTACAAGAAAGCTGTGTCTATCAAAAATTGAACATTATAAAATTACATAGAAAACTCCCTTTAGAAGGAACTTGGCACTTCTATTTATAGCCTTTCAAACTAACCCTAACCCAATTGAAATTAGGTTAACTTTAACTATAATTATATTTATTTTAAACCTAGTTGAGTTAAGGAGGACACAATCAATTAATATTTGGGATAGAGATCCCATTTACTAAGCATGGCTCTCCATTTCTAAATTTAAGGCTTTAATGGATATATTTTAAATTCCTTGACTTTGAGGATGATGACATCATCATGACCTCAGTTTTTTTTTTTAAAATTCATTTTCACTAATTACACATGGAAATGTCATTTAATAATTTTATTTAATTTACTTATTTAATTCATTCTACTTTATACTTTATGAATTATTTAAGTTCCTTACTTAATGGGTCCAAAGGCCAATATATCAATTTTCTATCTTGTAACTTGGTTGGATATTAATCTATTAGAGGTTATTGTTATGTATAAGATAATACCCTAAATAGGAATTCCTCAACATGATTATAGGTTCTAATGTTTGATGTGTGGATGAAACTAGGTCATTCAGTGATTCTTAGGCCTAATTTGCACTGTTTGGTACAAATCAATCTAAAGTCTAGTTGGAACAAAATTATGGCTAAAACAGGGTGTCTATAGTTTGCCCATAGTTGGGAAATAATTACAAGACACATGCATAATCATGTATTCATAAATAATGAAAATTTTGTTAATACCTTGGTTAATTCCTCAAAAGGCAAAGGATGATCTTCAGATGCCCCCTCAAAGGATCAAATGGCAAATAAAGTTGGTGAACATTCCCTTCAAAATAAGAAAATAATGTGAGTGATAGTAACATGGGTGGAAATATTGATTTACCCAAAGACAGTTATAATCAATGATAGAGTGAGATACCCCAGTAGGGTAGATGAAGTGGAATAATGACTTTCCCAAAGGTGGTTATAAGCATTAGTGTAATGAAAAATAACCTAAAATGGTAGATAGTTCAAATAATAATGATTTTCCTAAAGGTGGTTATAATCATGGGCACAATGAAATGCTCTAGTAGGGTAGATGGATGAAAATAATCTTTTACATAAATTCAATTATAATCATTAACACAAAAAAATTTCCCTAAGAGTATAGAGGGAAACATGATATGATTCATATTTACCCTAGTAGGGTGGATATGATCAAGAAAGGTCTACATAATTTACCATAGCATGGAAATTTGGGAAAGAGGGCTAACATACTAAATTTATATGCATAGAGTAACAATAATCTGACATAAAGGATAAGCATGAATTTGGGATACATATTAGTATGAAGATGCATTTCCTAACTAATATTCATTCATTATTTAATTAATCTTAATTTGGGTAGTGTTTAGGTAGGTCTAATATTTGCTAGGTTTGAACAAGGAGAAGTATTTCCCACTGCATTTTTGAATATATCCTTTAGATTGATTTTTATTGTAGCATGTGATATTATGTATCATAGTTATAGACAACTATAATAATAATGTGTACCAAAAGCATGGAAAAATAAGTTTAAATAAAAGTACAAATCACTTAGGTGTAAGATATGAACAATCAAATCCTAAGGGAAATATAATGAAATAAACTAAGTGTAAGAACATACACTAATTCACAACTCGGGTATGAGATATGGGTTATCAAGAATTGAGTGTAAATAATGTGTAAGAATCCTACAAGTACTAAGAAGCAAAAAGGTGAATAGGGAAATAAACAAATAAACAAACAAAACTAGAAAAAACAGAACACCAATAAACATAAATAAGTAAAAAAGAGAAGTAAGACTGAAATAAACAACACAAAATTTAAAAAAAATCAAACAAAACATATAAAACAAACAAACAAATAAATAAACAATGCCATAAATAAATAAAACAAAACAATAAAAAATAAAAAATAAATAAATAAATAAAATTTCAATAAATAAACTATTTTAAACACACAAAGGCAATATACAAACTAAGTTAATAAAATGGTAATACATAGACAATGGTTATTCAAAATGTTAGTATAAACAAAATATAAATTCTTTGTGCATGTGTAATAGATGTGTTATGCTTGGTGACAGAGCAACCCTTAAGCTAGGTAGAAATGACATAGGTAAAATAAGATAGAAAAAAAAGACTAACACAGTTTCCCCTAAGTTAGAGGGAACAATGACACAAATAAGATGACAAATCTTTCCCCTAGGCTATAGGATAAAATGAAACAAATAAATAAAAATTGTGGGGGGGGGGGGGGCGGAATAGAAGAAAAATAAGTGGTAGCGAGCTGACTCTAGATGCACTAGGGAAGTGAATGTTGCCTACATAGTTATATGGACACAAGGTCTAATGTGAAATTCAAGAAAAATTTAGTTCTCCCAGGCTATGGGATAAAATAAAATTGATGATAAGAAAACATGATTGACATGTAGAAGAAAATGGGAATGGTTTTGAAAAATAATGAGTGCATAGGAAACAAGGGGGTGTGATGCTCATAGTCATGAAAGAATCAACACAACCAAATCAAGCAAGTGCATGAAAGTGATTTAGGCTAAAACCACACCAAAAGACAATAGACAAGTGTTCACACATGAACTTGGTTCATAATGCTTACTACGACTAAGGCTGAGAATGAGAATAAGCTCAAAAAATGGTGAGAGCATAAAATATCTATGACTCAAAAAATGGTGAGAGCATGGGAAAAGGGGTGAGTGAGATGACCTCAACATAAATCAAGTACTACCTACATAGTCTCATAGGACCTCAAGTCACTGTAGTTACACTTTATAGTAGAATATCCGACTAGGTATCAGCAAGCTCGTGAGCAAGCAAATAGTAAAGTATAGAACAATGATATGACAATGTTGATAAAAATGGGGTTGTTTCTAATTTTCCCAACGGTGGTTATAATGAGGATATAATAGCATAATTTAGTGATATTAATATTCTCAAAGGTGGTTATAATTAGTAACATCAGAAATGAGATAGATCATGATAACAATGAAGAATGAAATTTCCCAACCACTGTCATAATGCCCCAATATGCCACCTCATTATGAAATACTAAATAAAGTGATATAAATTAATTTTAATCCAATCTCTGAAGGTGCTTTAAGTACCAATGGATCAGAACCAAGGCCAAAAAATGGTGGGATAGGGAGGGGTAAACAAGCTTGGCCAAATAGGGAAGGTATGGAAGGAACAATATATGGTATGGTATAAGGAAGGTGACATTATGGTATGATGTAAACAATCCTCATAGATAATATCTTGTGTCTCTCAAGTGAAATAATGCTTGAGATGTATAATGTTCATCAAGTTCATCTCCTTCTAGTGTAGCCAACCTCTAAGCTCTAGATCCATAATTAGCAAAAATGATATAAGGACCTATCTAATTATGATTTAACTTGCCTTTCTTCTTTTTTTCAGTGATGGTATTATTCTAGTTTTCTTTGAGGAATACATCACCAAGCTCAAACTCTCTATGATTGACATGATAGTTATATTGACCACATAACTGGTTCTGATATGCTTGAAGGTTGTTTACAACAGCCATGCATTTTTCATCTAGTAACTCTAGCTCTTGTAGATAAGCTACCCTATAATCCTAGTCATCAAGGATGTACTTCAATGAGATAAGTAGATATGGTAACTCAACCTTGATGGGAAGAATGGCATTGGTGCCATAAACAAGGTAATATGGTGTGGCTATTGTTGGATTCTGATAATTAGTATGGTAAGGTGAAATGGCATGAAAGATTTATAAGTGCCAATCATGACCAACATCATTGATAATCTTCTTAAGAATATTGACAGTGGTATTATTATATGCCTCAGCTTGGCCATTACCTTGTGGGTAATATGTAGTCTAAAAATGGTTGGTAATGTTAAACTCAATACAAAGTGCCTTGACATCCTTTTTCTTAAATGATATACCATTATTAGATATAATGTTTGATGGGATACCATAACAACAAATGAGATGGTTGAAGATAAATTTGTAAATTTGTTTTCCTATCATGTGAGGGGTATAGCTTAAACCCACTTAGTGAAGTACTCATGGTGATAAAGATATGCTTATGGCCATCTAAGGAGGTAAAGTTAATCTTTCCTATGAGATCAATTCTGCACATAAAAAATGACCATGTTTTAGTCATTGGTTTGAGTGTTCTGACCAAATCTTGGAATAAATTAACGTCTCTAACATTGTTTACATCTTTTCACATAATCAGATGCAATTGCTTCCATAGTCATCCTATAATAACCTATATGTAGGAGTTTTTTGGTAAGGATAACCTTGATGGTGTGGGCCACAAAAATTCTTTCATGAACTTCTCTCAATGCTAATGCATCTTCTACTAAATTAAAATAACAAATCAAAGTTCCATCAAAGCTTTTGTGGTAAAGGGTTGGGTCTAGTAGGGTATATCGAGAGGCTTGGTATGTGAAAGTTTTTATTTTATTACATGAAAGGTATGGTGTAAATATTTGGTCATGGAGGTAATTATATAAATCAGAATACCAAATAGAACTAGGACCAAAAATATCACATATAATTTCAATGGTTGTGGATTCATAAGTAGGGGTTAGAAGATATTCAATGAGAAACTAATAGTCTTTACCTTTTCTATGTTGTAGATCAAACAAATTGTAGCCATGGCATCTGATTTCTTATTATTATCTCAATGTATGTGTTCAAATTGAATGTGAGTAATATGGTATTTGAGAATGTCTACCATGGCTTTATATGGTACTAACTTATTATCTTTGGTCTAAAACTGGTATGTAATGTGAATAATAATAAGTTAGGAATCTCCATAAACTAGTAAATGTTTAATGTTCCATTACACTTGTAGATGATGTCTTGTAATGAGTGATTCATATTTATCCATGTTATTAGTACAAGGAAAAATAATACAAAATGATTTTGGAATGAGATCCCCCTATGGTGTAAAAAATAATAGTCCTACTCCTAATCCATGAAATGTGAATGACCCATCAAAATACAACTTCTAGTGCTTCTCCTCAGGAGGTGTTTCTATGACAATCATGATGTAATTATCTGGTAATGCAAAATTAAATGGTTGAATATATAAAATAAGAGATTCATCAATCTAATTTGTAAGTACTTGTCCCTTGATGCCCTTTTAATTAACATATTCAATCTCAAACTCACTTAGAAGCATGATCTACTTAGTTATGTGACCCTATAAATTTGTTTTGGATAGCAAATACTTGAATAGATATAGTTTAAAAGTGACTATGGTCTTGTTGTTGAGAATATAATGATAGAGTTTATGGGCTACAAATACCATAAATAAACAATATTTTTTTATTGGCATATAATTATGTTCAAACACTTCTAGTGTATAAATTATATAGTAAACTGCATGTTCTTTCCCATGTTCATCATTTGGGCTAAATGTACCCCCAGGGCATTTTAACTAGTAGATAGGTAAAGTAGAAATGGCCTCCCTGATATTGGTGGTAATAGAAAAGGTAGATTAGATAAGTATTCCTTTAGGTGCTCAAAGGCTTTCTAACATTTTGTATCCTAAATAAATGTAATACCTTTATTCAATAAATTAGTGAAATTATGGAATTTCTTTGCCAAATATTAAATGAAGCATCTAATAGACTATATTTTTCCCTATAAACTATGGATCTACTTCAAAGTGGAAGGTGGTGGCATCTCGATAATGACTTGAACCTTAGCAGGATCAACTTTAATGCCTTGGTGAGAGATAATAAAGTCTAACAATTTGCCTAAAGTAACACCAAAGATGTAATTCTTGGGATTACTTGAACTTTCCACTCATGAAACCTTTCAAATATCCTTCATAGTATGATTGGATAATTTACATGGGTCTTAGATTTACTAGGTATGTTATCAACATAGTCTTTGATAATGTCATGCACCATATCATGGATAATAATGGTCATATCCCTCTGGTATGTTTTCGGTTCATTATTGAGGCTGAATGGCATGACCTTATAGTAAAATGTTCCCCATGGAGTGGTGAACATTATTTTATGTTGGTTCTCTAGTGCAATCTTGATCTAGTTATAGCCTAAAAATCCATTCATGATGGAAAGCATTCCATACCTAGCTATGGATTCAATTATCATTTCGATATTCAGAGATGAAAGTCATCTTTTGAGTAGACCTTGTTGATGTCTAAGAAATTAGTGTAGACTCTAATTCATCATATATTTTTAATGATAGGAAAAATTTTGGAGATCCACTTTGAATAGTTAATCAGTCTGATGCATCTCACTTCCAAGAGTTTTTCAAAATCTTTCTTAACTAATAAAAAAGTATAAGGATGTATTTTATGTAGTTTTTGCTTAATAGGTTTGGCATCAGGATGTATACTAAAATGATGTACAACTAATGTAGGGTCCAAACCTAGAATTTTTAAAAAGGCCCAAGAAAATATGTCAACAAACTCCCTCAAAAGGAATGTAAAGACTTCACATTCCTTTTTAATGAGGGATGCACCTAATTTGAGTCCCAATGTTGACTTCCATAGTATCCTCTACTAGGAGAGTTGATCCATCATCCAAAATAGTTGGAAAAGATGTAAATTAGTTAGTAATGGTAATGTCCTCTTGTCAGACTATTTATTTAAGTTCTACCAAGCAGGATGAATCTAAATCTCCTAATGGTATCAAGAGCCATGTAACAAACATTGTAAGACATTCTCAAACAATTTGATCAAATGCATGTTATTCCTCTATACTAAGCTTAGGCCCAAAATCAATTTGTTATTAATGGTTTCCCAAGATTTAAGAGGGGTGAAAACCCCCATCTAGTGGAACTTAAAATATATTTTCACCAAGAGACTACCCTTTTTCTTTACTTTTACCCTAGTCTAAAAGTGCCTCAAAGAGGTTTTCACTTTGGGACCTCAATGTTTTATTAATTTATTTTTAGATAAGGGTGTTCACCTACTATCCAAAATAGACTGTGGGATCCAATTTGATAGAGAAAACTTTTTTTTGGTCTCCCAAAGGAACATTATCTCTCAAGCCCAAAAAATCACAAAAGGCCTCATCATTCATGAACTCCTCTAGAGGTAATATGGATTCTTATTGGTCCTAATATATTAGTTAAGGATGATAAAGGGTAAGTGGGTAATGTCAAATTACTGGCATGATGGTATAGATGATATATAAGTCAAATGAGTTAGTACTAGTGAGGTCTTTGTCTATGCTATGATCAGACTCTACTTCATTGAAGACATCATTATCACTAGTCATTGGCATATGAACATGAAGTAGATACATGGGGTCACCCCCAAGCACTTTAAATCCAAGACCATGAGTTCCTTTATAGTTGGCCATAAAAATGGGCTCAATAGTACCCTATTGATTTGTCCCCAATCTTCTACCTTCATAATCTTGGTTATCCATAATCTTGTTAGGGATGGGATACTTTGTACTTCAGTAACAATCAACCAAATTGTCATTTTATAACCAAGAATCATCATTAGTAAGTGGGTCTTGCCCTTAGTTAGTGGCTAGTGTGAAAATAATAAGTATTGGGATATAAAACTGTCCTTTTCCCTTTTGTCACCATTCCATGTAAATTGGATTAGCTTTGGACCTTCTATAGGACTTGGCATTCTATGAAAGTTTAGATATATGGAAGGTATGATGGGTAAAATACTCTCCTGGACCATTGTCTAAAATGGTAATATGATTAGACATTTCAATAGAAGGCATATGTGAAGATGAGGCCATGATATCAAGGTCTATGTAATTAATCTCTAGTAGTATTTGAAAAAGTATCTATTTGTCTTTGTCATTTTTTGGTACTAGGTTTAAACCAAAATTGTAATTGTAGATTTCATACTCGACCTCTAGATGCTTGTAGTGTTCATATGGCTATAAATTACCATGGATAGTTACCTCCATCCTAGAGCAAGGAAAATTTATACATTGGTGTAAGCTTTAAGGAATTGCATGAATTTCATGTATCCATAGTCTACTTAAAATAATATTGTATGATAAATTCAAGTCCAACACATGGCAAACTATATCATAGGTTAAAATCCCATTGATCATTGGTAAAATAATGGTTCCCTATGATTCTCACTTTTCATTGGCATAGGCCTTGATAGTAATAGTCTCTAGCTGAAGGTTAGTTATTGCATATCCCATATGCTTGATTAGCTTTGGAGACATAATATTCAAGCCTAATCTATTGCCTATGAGGATGTGTTTAGCTTTTTGTTGCATTATAATAACCTCAATATACAATAAGTTATTATGGAGAGGGCTAAGGGATGACATATCACTTTGGTTGAAGGTCAACTATTAGCCTGGGGATAAGTGTCGAACCAAATATTGAAATTTGTCTAGCGTAATGTCATTAGGCACTTGGGATTCACCTATGAGTTTAGTAAGGATATTCTTGTGGATGGTAGATGTATACAATAAATCTAGAATAGAGATTTGTGTAGGTGTCTTTTGGAGTTATTCTACAATATCATATGTTTTTTTTTAATACTAGTAATTGGCTTAATCCTAACTAGTATAGTGGGTTGGATTGGCTCATTTGGTAGGAGGTTACAGGCCTGAGATGGTGACTTTAGACCATTGAGTTGTAATTTCATAATCCAGATTGGGTATAAGACTATCATAACTAGAAAATGATGGATATGGGCTAAAGAGGGTAGTTCTTTATTGTCAATTCATGTGGTTGTGGTCATAGGGCAATGAAGGGTTATTGGCATAAATACCTAAGATGGTAATCCTTGGCTTCTATTATGCTTGACTATAGTCATAGGTCAAGGAAGTATTACCAAAATTGGTAGGCTGATTGGAAGTGTTAGGTAATGGTCTTGATCTATTGGCATTCAATCTATTATTGATGATAATGGTAGATACATGACCACCTATAATATGACCTACAACTTTATTATATCTATGTAATTTCACAATAGGTTTATTGGTTATTGGGGTCATTTTGGCCTTGGTTCCATTCATTTTATGGTTGACATTGTTTTTATTATTATTGGTGTTGCCATTTTTGTTATTGTGGCTATAGTATTCATTGTTGTTATTTTTTATTGGTATTGTTATGTTGTGTAAAATGATTTTGGTAGATACCCAAGTTTTGATTGGAAGTAGATGATCTATTCTCCAAATAGATCTCTCCATTTCCAAACATATTATCATTGAGGTGATTTACCCACACACAATGGCATATAGAGTATCCATGAACACAATGGTATTCATAGAACTCATACTCTTTATACAAATCTGGATAAAATACACCTTCAAGAAAGTGTTTTTAAATCAGCCAAATAATCATATTAGCCATGACTAATTTGTGAAACACTACTTCAATAGGCTCACCAAAGTCACTAAAGACTCTAGGAGTAGGTCTTATTCTTAGAGGAGGGTTTTTTAAAGGTAGTGGATGTAGAATTTAAGGAACTAGATTAGGTTGAGGCATAGACTATATTTGTTAGATAGGCTGTATCTATGGAATAAGATGCATTTGTGGGAGAAGTTTAGCAAATGGTGTTTTCATCATTTAAACATGATGTGACTTAGTGACTCTATTACTAATAATATTCTTGTTGTGGTTGTACAATTTAGGTTTTTCATAATTATTATCTTGAGTGGGTGTATACACTTGCATTTGGATTGAACTAAGGCTCTAACTTAGGCGTAATTTTTAGTTTTGGATGTAGTTTTAGTTTAAATAAGACAACTTAATAATCCTTTATTAATAAGGTGTTTTTAATTTTGTATACCTTTTTTAATGATCTCCTTGAATGTGTGAGAACACTGAATCTCCAAGTGATAATATATTCCACTGTGCAAATTTTTGGTAAACACAACTACCAATTGTTTATCTAGTATATTATGGGTGAAGTGACTATCAAGTGCTCTCCATCCTTGTGAGTAACTTATAAATTTTTCACCAACTTTCTGGTTGGCCTTACTCAAATCAACTACTAAAATCTCATGCTCAAGATTGTAGGAGAAATGTTGTAGAAAATTATCTGAAAGATCATCAAAGTTAGATACTAAGTTATTAGATAACTTAAGAATCCACTCTAAAGCCTATCTATCTAGACTTTGAGAAAAAAATAACAAGTAGGTACATGTGACTATAGGCCACTATTTGGCAAATGATAAAAAAATATTTTAAATGATCCCTAAGGTCTCCTTTAACCTTATAGTTGTCAAATTTTGGTGGCTCATAACCACAAGGAAATGGTATTTAGAGATATTCCATGTTAAATAGATATGATCACATGTCATCCAATTTGAACTTCTTAGTCTATTTTACCATTTGAATGGCTACAATTGCATCCTTCATTGGTTACATTTATTGGGATAATAAACTTGATGGCATAGTTGGTTGTGGTTGTGGTTGGGTGATCAAAGGTGGATTACCTTGACTAGGGTACAATGGAGTAATAGAATATTATGGAACATTGGCTTGAAAAACTAATTAACCAAGAATATGCATCTACATATTAGGATTAGGCTATTGATACTGCATGCATTGTTGGTAAATATTTTGGTTTGGATTCATAATATGGATTTGGGTTTGAGGGAATTGAGGTTGTGATAAAAGTATGTGGCCTTGTGGAATATATTTTGCCTACTAATATTGAGTAGGAACTCACTTCTATCTAGTCAAACTCAACTATATACATGGTAATTGATGTTGACTAAGTCCCTCTCTTTGAATATGTGGCACATATTGGGTAAAATTCAATTGTTGCCTAATAAGTACTTATTATATATTGGCACCTCTTTGTTAAATAAACACCTATTGTGAACTAGACATTTTTGGGGTGTTTGGAATTTTTCATTGACCAATAATAATGTTTTGTTAACTAGAAAATGTCTACGATTGTTGAGGTATATAGGTCTACATCTGTTAAGGTGGAACATTCATTGCTACCTAGTGAGGTAGAATATTTATTACTACTTATTGAATTTGAACATTTATTGCTACCTATTGAGGTGGTGTGGTGTTCTTCCTTTGTTAAGGTGGTAAATTGGTTTGTGTCTATGGCCATGAGATATTATCCATCACTTATTGGGGTGGGGTAAAATTCATCACTTTTTGAGTTGAAACATTGGGTAATGCCTGGTTACTTACTCCCTACTATTGCATGCTTGAATAAGTAGTTGTTTGAGGAGTGGGAGTAACCTGTTGTGCTTGAGAACTAGGCATTTTTGCCCTTATTATTTTAAACCACTCATGGTATTGGAAAGAGGCACTTATTTTTGTGGATTATTATGTGTTGTATTTAACCCACCTTGGAATGAATTGGGAAACACTTGCATGTTACCCACTATATTTAGTACCTGGTCCTGAGTAGAAGCCATAATCACTTTCTCAATAAATGGGACATTAAAAATGTCATCTACCAAAGTAATTTATAGAAATGGGTCCACACTCAGATTATAATGACCTAATGAATCAACTGATATTCTTGTCAAAGGAGATAACTCTATACTTGGGGTATTTGATATGGCCATAGCATTAAAATTTCATTCTAGATTAAGATAAGTCTGATATGCTTCTTACATTTACATGAATTGGTCTACCAGGGGTGCTTTCCCTTTTCACACACATTTAGAACTTGGTTTGAAATTAACATGAGTGGTTGATGGTAATTACTAGAGGCCTATTTAATGGATCTAGTATGAGGTACTTTATAAGTCACTTTAACTAGACTAGGTAAATTTTCATGGGGAAAGTCTTCTAAAAACGTGGCTCCTACCTCTATGGACCTAACCAAAACTTCATCCTTGTTTTCAATCAAATGATGATCAAAAAAGTATGGGTCATAGGTTGATGGCATGATAACATAATAATTCTATTGTTAAAAAATTTCAATAGATGGAACATTAATAAGGTTTTGAGATATCTACTCTTAATCTTTCCCTAGATAAGGAAGTGTACTAACCAGGTAGTGTGATAATGGATATTGGCCTTGTTTCACATATTTATTAGTGTAAGGGGATATGGATACATCTCAAAAAATATGTCATCTCTATATGGGTCTTGAATAAAGGAATCATTCATGACTATACTTTCATAATCTAGATTTTACATGGTCCCATTACATGTGTAGCAAGGCAAATATGAACCCAAGACTAATGTCTCATAAAGAAAAGGGTCTAAAAATTATACAAAAACTTAAAATATGGTCTAAAAAGATTGGTTGATGCTCTTAAACATCTTAAAACTTGATCCAAATGGGAAACTCAATCTATTATTGAAAATGTTTTAAACTTGGCATAGAATGGATTTCTTCAAAAGTTATCAATGGAAACATTGGTCTCAAATATCTCTAATACTCTAAGGTCTCTAACAAAAATGGTCAAATTAAAGGCAAATTTGAATCTTGGTCTTATCAAAGTGTTCCAAACAAATCTAATCTAGGTATAAAATGAAAATTGTGAGGTCTCTAGTCAAAAGGCACAAATCTAGACTTTGAAACAAACTAAGTATAAAAGATTTAAGGTAATACTAGGTCTTTGGTAAGAAGGCACAAAGCTAGACTTTTAAACACTTTAACTCAATCTTAGCAAATGGATTTTAAAACAAACATGACCTTGGTAAGAAGCATTCAATCTAGGCACATGCCTAAAACTAATTGGGAAATTCAATCTCAAGTAAGTGAAATAAGAGTGATAAGTAAAGAATTCAAGCCCAAGTGATAAGCAATGCTCTAATGTAAACTAGCAGTGCTTGGATTTATACTTAAAATGTGATTTTTGACCTTAGCTTAAGGAAAAAAATAGAATCCAAGCACAAAAATATAAACAAGTTCCTCGGTCTAGGAAAAAGGGTATGTGAATTAATCAAGGAACTAGTCCAAGTTTCATAATTCAAAGGTAAGAGTTAAACACCTGAGCCAAAATTAGGCAAGATTGAGGAGTAGACCAATCAATTTTGAATCTTAAATTTTCAATACAAATTTTGAACTTGGTTTAAAAGACTTGGATTTTTCAAATGGAGAACATCCTAAACTAAAATGGATAACATAATGACACCATGTTTAGTCCAAAGATACATGTGATTTTGAACTTGGTTTGAAACAAGACAATGTGTTTTGAATGACAAGAGCATCATAATGATGCCCCTTCAATCAAATGACATTATAATGTTTTTGGATTCAATAATCCAAGGAAAATTTTTGGGATGAAATAGTTAGCATAATGATGCCCTGTTTAAACAAGTGACACATAAATGTTTTTGAGATATAAAGTCTAAGGTAAAAATTGACACCAAATGGGAAGAATAACACTTCTTGGGTGAAAGTGTGATGAAAATATGTGATGGTTATGACACATTTTGAATAAAAAAATATTTTCTAGTCTCAAAACATGCATGTAAATCAAAGAAAATACAAAAAACAAAAATGGCTCATCCTATCCCTAAAACTAACATAGGTGTGCATAGCTTATGCCAAAGTTTCAATCAATATACCAATGCTTGTGAAGAATTAAGTGTTAATCTAAACATTAAAAAACATGTGTAGCTTGATTTTTTATTGCCCCCTTTATCTCTCAAGCATTATTATGTGGCATGAACTTAGAGTGAGGAACACTCGATATTTGGTAAGAAATTATACAGTAAGTGGGGTTGACTAAAAATTCATAAGTTTTGAACATACTAGATGGTCCCAAGTGTGGATAACATAAGATCACAATCATGTCAATTGGGTTTGTACCTCCTCACTTATTATGAAAGGGTATATTATTTTGCATAGTGACTCTAGTTATGTACTACTTAGTAGTTTCTAATTTTTAGCAAGTTTTGACCTAGATTTTCATTAAGATCAGAAAAGCTAGTAGCTCAACCCCCTGCCAATCCCAATATCATGTGACCTAATTTATATACCCTATCATGAATCAGGGTTGGTATGATTCTAAGAGATGAAAACCTAGGTCAATTCACCCTTAAAGAACCTATGAGGAGACAATGAATTCATTCCCATAAGCCAAATGAAAGAAAAAAAAATGAAAATGGATACATTTTATAGGTTGATTTTGGATCATCCAAGTCACTCAGAGCTTGGGGAGAGCATACATGACATTATTTCTAACAAGACTTAACAAACAATAGCAATAAACCAACTACTTTTGGTCACTCGAGTTCCCTAAAGGGGATAGGGGGAGATCATACACATTATAGTTTCTGTTTGCTAAAAACAAAAGAATCTAATCTATGAATTTTGAAACTATCTAAATAATAAAAAAGAATTGAAAAAATCCTTGAGATATCTAACTAAAATATAAGTTCTTTTTAATAACAGTAGCTTGAAATGTGTTTTAAATTTTGGCCCCTTGGCCCTATTTTCACTTTTAAAAATCTTGGAAATGCTAAAATACAAATTTTTATGACATTTTTAAGCACCTTAACCAAATATGGATGAATTTAAACATTTGTTGTCAATTGTAATTTTGCAAAAGGAAAAAAAATGATTAAAAATCACTTAAGCTACCCTATTATTAGATCAATTATCTAAAAATAAGGTTATTGAATTAATTTGTGCTTAATACAAGGTAAAAATCATGCATGTTAGCTCAGTAAAACACAAAAAATATCTCTCTAGAACAATTTCAAAGTTACGTAGTAACCTATAAACTTTGAAATTGTTCAGGCATAAAAAACATAGAAATCTAGAATGCAACACATAATTACAAAGAGTGATTTCTAAATTATCAAATTATTTCTCAACTCATATTTACATTTTTGTAGCTCAACTTGTCAATTACACAACTTCACTTGATGATTTTACAACTGTGGGAAAACCTATAAAAATAGAGAAAACAAAGAGTTATGATTTCACATTTTGCTAACAATTATATAGTTAGATAATTATTTCACAATATTAAATAATAATTTAATAGCCTATAAATATGATTTATCTACTCAAAAATACAATTTCTCTAATGCAAAGAACAATTGTGTAAGTGAAAAAGATGATTTCACAATTTTTAAACAATTTTGTAGTTAACAATAAAAAAGGAAAATACATGTTTCTTGTAGGATGAATTCACAATTTGTCTTGATGATTTCATGAATTTCTCTATTGAATTCACAATTTCTTAGACTTGAGTTCAAATCAATGTGATTTCATGATTCTCAATGATGATTTCACATTTTTTCTTGATAATTTTGTAGCTTTCATTCTTGAATTCATAGTGTCACGGTCACGAATTCATAATTACATAGTCTAAGGCCAAACACAAAAATGCTAGATTAAAATAAAGAAATAAAAGTCCAAAATGAATGCTTCTTTTTTCTAAGGAGGTCTAAATATGCTTTCATTATACATGTAGGGTGTGTAGTCCCACCATGCATGCCATTATGTGAGATAGGAATCTAAGAGGGGAGTTAATCAAGTGTTAATATGATAAAAACTAATTAAAAATACTAATAAATATAACACCTCAAGTATAGACACTCAAAGATCAAGAGAAAAATGTAAGTAACTAAAAATGGAAGACAAAACAAGTATTATTTACCTTCCTTGAAAGCAAGAGTTGCATGTTGGTCATGGAGGAATGTGCTTAATCATGTGCTCAAAGAGTATTTGACAATGGTACTCCTTGCATCATTTCTCCTTATTACCTTGGCAATGTTTATCTTGGATTTAGAAAGATGT